>WBMV01004261.1:129872-145836 GCA_013396655.1 Campylorhamphus procurvoides | reverse complement strand
GGGCAGGAGTGCTGAGGGTAGGAAGGCTCTGCAGAGGGATCTGGACAGGCTGGATCAATGGGCTGAGATCAAGAGTATGAGGGTCAACAAGACCAAGAGCTGGGTCCAGCCCTTGGGTCATAGTAACCCCAGGCAGGGCTATAGGCTCAAGGCAGAGTGACTGGAAAGGAGCCCAGCAGAAAAGGACATGGGGGTGCTGGTTGATGGTGGCTAAATATGAGCCAGCAGTATGTCCAGGTGGCTAAGAAGGCCAATAGCATCTTGGCTTGTATCAGACTAGAAAAGTGGTTGTCTTCCTGTACTCAGCACTAGTGAGGCCACACTTTAAGTACTGTGCTCAGTTCTGGGCCTCTCAGTTCACGAAGGTGCTGGAGTCTGTCCAGAGAAGAGCAGTGAAGGCTGGTGAAGGGTCTGAAACATAAGGCCAGTGAGGTGTTGCTGAGGGAGCTGAGATTGTTTAGTCTGGAGAAGAGGAGGTTCAGGGGTGACCTTAACGCTCTCTACAGCTACCAGACAGGAGACTGTGGCAAGGTGAGGGGTTGACCTCTTCTCCCAGGCAACTAGCGACAGGAGAAGAGGACATGCTGCACCAGAGGAGGTTCAGGTGGGACATTAGCAGGAATTTCTTCCCAGAAAGGGTGATTAAACTTTTGAACAGGCTGCCTGGGGAGGTGGCAGACTCATCTTCCCTAGAAGAGCCTAAGAAAGGACTGGGTGTGGCACCTAGTGCCCAGTTCACATGGTGGTATTTGTTCAAAGGTTGGATTTGGTGATCACCTTTTCAAATCTAATTGATTCTCTGATTCTGTGAATTTCTAAAATTAAACAAGAGCTCTTCCAGACCCATGTCCCCTTTTCAGTCTTCACTAGTCTTGCACTGGTAACAGTCTGCTGTGTATTAGTATGACTTTTACCCTAAACTATTTTCCATCTTGTCTCATTCTGTGTGATGAGGCTTATATTATACCCTCTGAACAGGCTTCCTTTAAGGATATTCACTCAAGATTAAGGACTTCCTCAGCCATCTTCTTCATTGCTTCTGTCTATTAAAATATATGAAATGGCAGGAATCAAGAGAACGAACTAGAAAAGTTCATGTACTGTATTCCATGTGGAACACAGCTGGTTTAAATAGACCTTGGCTTATTCTGAAACAAGTTCCAAAACCTGTTTGAGACATTCTCTTCACATCAGTGCCAGCAATTGGTAAACAAATGCTAACCCTTTTCCTGGCACACTTCTCCCTCAACAGTGACAAAGCATGCCAACTGATGTACAATAGTAAAGCTTCCATCCTTTCACAATATCAACATATGATAAGAATAATTACATTGAATAGAAAAAAATTAAACAAACCCAAGCCCAAAACCAAAATCAAAGTTCTAAAATGCTTCATAGTATTTGAAGGAACTAGTAAGAAAGCGTTGAGAAAAGACATAGGAACTTGAGTTCTGTGATACAAAAATATATGATTTTATTACTTTAACTCATTCCTTATCCCTGAAAGTCATGATAGGGTTTGTTCAGCAACAAGTTCTGAGGTAACACATAGTCTCTGCGAGTGGGTTTCTTCCAGCTGAACCATACAGATCTGGTGTTCAGATTCTTTCTCCAACTGCAGGATGCCTTCTCTGAGACCAGATTCAGACAACAGCAAAATTCTGGATTTTCTGACTTGGACTTACAAATTAAAAGGAAAAAAAAAAGTTTAATTTAAACTACCTCTCTCTCTCATAGTTCTTATTTCTCTAGAGCTGAGTAAGCATTTAAAGACAAAACCCCCATCCTTGGTCCAAAGATGTTCTCTAACATAGGCAAATATAATTCCTCTTCAGGATAAGTTAAACTTATAGAAGCTGAACTCAGATACGTAAAAGGTCTCATTATCTAAAACAAAATATAATGTGATCATTTATAGGTTATCTGCACCTCATGCAAATCAAGTAAAAAAGGAACTATCAAGATTTTAAAGCTTAAACTAGGATTTTCACTATATAGCTGCTCAGCTGCAAATGTTGCCAGAGGCTTTCAGTGCAACTTTATACCAGTCATTTTCTCTAAGTGTTAGCTGCCATTTTACCTTTTGAAGAAGAAGCAGTTTTTCTTATCATTCTTCAGTCACATCTATTTAGTTTGTAAGGGGCTGAGAATTCTGTATATAGGACAGTGGGTTTTTTGGAATCTTTTGTCAATACTGTACTGTATAAATATTTAGTCCATATGCACTAGCTTAAACTGATTTGCTGGTTTGTGTGTTTTTTCTCAGACATCTTGTGAAGTTTGCAGTTTTGCCCTCTGACTAGGCATGTGCATATACCTGCGTACTTTCTGTATTAAAGTTGAAGATTCAGTCAAAAGGAAGAAATGACAGAATTAAGGTGAACACAACTGTCACCCTTTTCTCCATTCACATTACAGTGTCAAAAAGATTTCTAGGGTCCAGCAGTGTTATTTATTAATAAAACACGGCAGGATTTAGATTCCATTTAGAGACAAAGACTAGAACTTTTGTAAAAAAAAGGAGGGAGAGAAAGAATAAGAGAAGGAACAGACTTCCATGGCTTGAATGATCTCACATCTCCTCTGGGATATGGAAAGTAACATGGGAAGTGTCAAGAAAGTGCACAGGTAGCATCAGTTCTGATTTTAATAAGTAGGACATAACAAGAAAGGTATGTGATGCAGAAGAAGGAGAGTGCTGTTGCCAGATTTGTGACCTTCAGCTGTCATCCACTCTTACCAGGCAGCTGAATTTTCCTGTGGTGGCACTGCATTCAGTGCTGCCTAACATCAAACTGGTGGTCACTCTGGAGTGGATCTTCCTCTGTGGGTTTATTGCTCTCCAGCTTAGCTTTTGTCACAAAATATAGCACTGGGTCATGAAAATCCTTTTGATAAAAACATCATTCAGATAAACATGTTTCCATAGAAAGTAGTAGTTTTAAGAAAGTGGTATTTTCTGATAAAACAAAGAAACAAGCAAAAGGTTTTGTTAAAAGAAATTCCCATGTAGCTCCATTGTATTTAGCTCTACACAAGCCACAGCCTTACTCAATGTATAAATGGAGGGCCTACAGTGTAAGCATCTATTCACTATTTTGCTTTATCTTCATTCTGCAGTGTGCAGTCCAAAGTTTATTTTCCACTATTAAAACTTTCCTCTAAAGCCAGACTCATTACTTTGTGCATGTGCTTTTTTTTTATAGTTCATGAAAGTGTTTGACAAACAGGAATTTATATTTCCAGCATTGTGTTGACAGAGAGTTGAGACAGAGGGATTAAAGTAAAAAGTGGCATTCGTGTTGAGTGCTTGATCTGATACCTTGAAAACTGGATACCTTGAAAACTAGGCTACTTATTAATGCATATGGCTTTTTGTATTTGCAGCTCCTTCCCTTCTGCAGGTAGAGCAGACAGCAGTCAGGACTTCCCAGTTCAGACTCCAAATTAGGCACCTAGCTAATAAGGAGCACAATTAAAGACCATCCATAGAAGGTACTTATCCTGCACAAGAGATGAAGTGGCCTCAACAGGAGAGAGGGCTGGTTATTTTGAATGGCCTGAGCGTCCTGCAGCCTCGGTCCCAGCACAGTCCTGATTCTTTTACAGGGCACATCCCACACACAGCAGTGTGTGAAACCTTGTGCAATCCCCCTGCCAGAGACTTTTAAACACCACATCTACTATATTTTCCTCTAATCTCTCCTGATCTTTGATGATGTGAAATTGCTTGAGGATATTGCAATTTGACCAAGCTTGCCTTTTTATTTTCATTAAAAAGGTGAAAAACACTGCTGTGTCATGTGGACTGTGTATTGTACTAAACTTAAAAAATTTTTGCCTGTAAGCTCTAAAAATCCTCATTGAAGCAGCCACAAAAATCACAATTTTCACCATTTTGTTAGTCTTTTCTAGTCTTCCCTAAAGCAGCAAACTCATTTTTCCTAGAAACTTCTAAGAACAAAATTATTTTACTTAAGTCTATTTAATATATTGGAGAAAAATGGACCAAAGTAGCCAAAATCAGTAAAGTTTTAAACCAGTGTAGGTAAGGTGTTAAGTTATGATGTACCAGGGAACGATTTTTTCTGTCTATAACAAATAGAACTTGAGAGCAGGGGGACTTGGGACAGAAGGGAAAAGGACTGTCACCAAACAGTCATTGATTTGTTACTTCAAGACCTTTTGTTAACACTTATTAAGCAGCAGCACTCCCCTGTTACTGTTGTGATGTGCTTACAGAGTAGCACCAGCTAATCATAATTATACAATGTCATTTTTCCCGCTTCTCTCACCTTGTCAAGGCTCTGAATGCAGAAACTATGTCCTTTGCCAGTTAAAGAAAACCTGAAAGTCTTATTTTCACCTGCCTTTTGTATTTGGCACCAGAGTCAGCTAATGGCTCTACTCCCTGTTCCTGTAGTTGCACCTGACCATATCACCCATGCACCTTTCAGGTGCAGAAGGATGGTGTCCATAGAAGACCCTCATTGGTGTCTCTCTACCCAGTAGTACTGTCTCCCTCAAATGTTTCTACAGGTTTGTTTTATCTGTGGGTCACATAGTAGTTGTATGGGTTGCAACATATCAAACTTCTCTCTCTCACAGATAAGAACATAGATGTTAAGACCCTCTCAACTGCATTTAAAATGTTGAATAGTTTCTCCTTTTGAGACACTGTTAACCTTTTCTGCTTCCTGTTAGCAATTTCTTGTTTCCTCTCCCCCTGGCTCTCCTGATCCTTTAAATGGAAACAGAAGTCTGCCATTTAATAAAACCCCAATAATGATCCTGCTTTAAAGGACAAGGGCTAATCACTTGCTGCTTAACATTCCAGACACATGACAGTGGAGGAGACTAAATCAGTTAAACAGCAAGATGCAGCACAACTAATTTTCATGTAAAAGGGGGTGATTGCCTTCTCTTTTTTTAGCCATTGTGATTTTTTTAAGCTGTTAAAGCCCAAACATTCTCGTCTATAAGTTTATGAATTATTAATAAAAAAAAAGAGAGAAAAGAGGCTTTCTTTTTCTAAATATCATCTGCTAAGCCACCACAGACTGAAGTGCCTCACACTGATTCCTGATTTACATAGTCCCAGTTGGAAGTTAATGAAGACTGCTGAGCCACCTTTCAACATGCAGATAAGCCTTCATGTATTTAAAAGCAGGGAATATGTGCTTGTTGCTGGCAAATTATTCATCTAAGATCTGAAGTTTCTGACACTGCCTGCGTCAGATAAACTGTCACCCAAATTGCAAACTAATTAGTGATTCAAACATTTTTGAGCTGATTGATGACAGAATAATTTACGCTTGTTTCTCAGTTTCCAGCTGGCATAGGCTGCTGACTGGAGCCCTAATTAACGCTAGTACATCAGTCATGTTCTGCCAAGGCAGCACATACAATTAAAAGTCAGTTTAAATGGAATATCACATTAAAAAGGCGGTAGATGCAAATGTGAGGAAACAGCACTTTAGGATAAAATGACAACAGAACCTCAGAAACCAAAACAGAATGGAACAGGGTTGAGGTTTTGTGTTGTTGTGGGTTTTTTTATTTTGTTTTTTCTTTTCGCTTTGTTTGGTTTGGTTTGCTGTGGTTTTTAATGGATCAGTAAATTGTTTTCTACATAGGGGTGGAGAAGAAACATGCACACTAAATTCTTCATAACAACTTCTAGCTCAATATTTGTTAGAAAATTGCTGTATATTTGCATTTTGGATTTCAGCTCTGTAAAAATGAAGTACAGAACATCAATGATAGCTGGGAAGTGGTTTACAGTGACAAGACAAAACAAATACCAGTATGTGTACTTGTGAGAAGCTATACTGAAGCAGCCTTAAAAACTAGTTTTAAATAACGAAATAACTAAATATACAAAACTCACTAAAGTTAAGGGAAAACTGTGTGTGAGATATAGAGGAGAATATTGAAAATATCTAGACATCCCTGATTCTTATTTTCAGGTTGAAAAGTGTTATATGGTACTCATACAATAATTTCTAGTGTCATTCCCCTGATCAAGTAATAAAATATTTAGGGAAAAAATAGTTAATGCATGGGGTTTAAATATTATCCTTATTGGCATGGGTATAAATGCAACCTGTGACCTGATTCTTTGTCAGCAATATTGCAGCCTGCAACACACAAAGACAGTCCTTTGCAGCACTGCTGTCAAGCAGGTATTTTATTTTATTAGATCCATTTTATTATACCCATATTATAACCACAACATTTTTATATCATCTGCTCACCAAGTATTAAGCAGTCAGGTAGGAGAAAATGCATTTTGTCTTTTCAGCAATGAGAAATGAGGATAGTTGTAATCTGTGTTCTCATTTACATTTGAACTACAGGAGCTTTGGCCATTTGAAATTGATGAACAAACTAAGGACAAAAACAGTCCTCCTTGACATAACTCACAAAAAGTCTTAAGCTTGCAATGCCAGACCTCTGTTGCAATGTATGCTGCATATTTGATGACACGGTTTATCTTATTCAATGTGACCTTTGTGGGGGGGTAAAGTTTTCATGAATATAAACAGCCCTGGGGTTTGTACCTTGTCTGTTAAGGTGCTTTTGAGATTATCTATAGCACATGACAGATGAGCCCTTGACTGTTACAGTACTGGAGTACAGAACAAGGGGAAGACACTGTAGTAACCACAAACAGACCTGGAGACTGGAGATATGTGAAAGCAGTCCATTTGTTTCTAGAAGCACAGCAGACTGAAAGCTCACATCACTCAGTGCAATCACACATTGCTGTCAAATGCCATTTTGCAGTGCCATATATTTTCACCTTTGAAAATTTTAGATGAGTAATAATTTACATTAGTGTAGTGACAAGGGGTTCATACATTGGCTTTGACAGATGAGCTATTTTAAGAAGCTTTACAAATCAGCAGATTGGAAATGAGGGGTGAAACTCACCTTAGACATGAACAAGCTCCAAGTTTTCTGACTTTGCTGGAGCTGAGTGAGATTTTTACTGTGAGACATGGTGAACTCCGTGTGTTATTGACCCTGCTATAGCCATGAGGGAAGAGTCACCAGAAAACCTTGGTTTGAGTTTTAGATGCCACATCATGTAACTTCTGCTGGTTTGACTGAGTGTCCAACACTGAGCTCACCAGTAAACATTGATACACCCTGTAGAGTGCCTGGGGACAGCAAAATCCCAATGGGCACAGAAGATGGGATGCCCAGCAGCTGATAGAAGCTATGAGATGGGGCCCATCTGAAAAAGGAATATTGGGAGAGTTAGTCAACAGCCAAGACGGAGTTGTCAGGATTGCTCTGTAGGATTTAGGGATGTAAATTTTCACACTCCCACTCTAATATCCTCTTTTTAAATCTGGTTTTCACAGCTTTATGTACAAGAAAAATATTTTCTCCTTAGCTACAGAATGTGGTGTAGAACAACAGGATTATGTTCACTTTTCTGAAAAAGAAGTTAGAAGCTTCAATCTATCAGCAAAGTTACCAGTAAGAAAGAGAAACACTGAGGAGTTTTGTTATTAGAATATCACATTGAAGAAATAAAAAAGTAATAACATATTGTGTTTTCAATAAGAAAGCATATCCTTCATAGTGGAGCGCAGATTTTGATTTTTATCACAAGATCTTTCTTACAGATCTCATATGAAAGATGTGTAATCTATTGTCAACAATCCTGTACACAGAGCATTGGGGAGTAGAGTTGAAGCTCATGGGTTAAACAAGTGGAGCAAAGAGTTTTTCGACTACTGCAGAAACCACTTGTTTCCATGCTGTTGCTGATCATGGCAGTAGCTTGTTACATCTCCCCAGAGAGAAGCAGTTCCGTAAAAGGAGGAATTCTGAATTCCCAGTGGAACCTCAAACTTCTTATGTGCAATGTAAATTCAGCAAGTGCTAGCCAGTTGGTGTTTATAACATATTAACCAAGTGCAGTATCACCTCCCCAGTGGGGAGCCCAGAAAAGCCTGAGTGCTCAGACTCTTATATGATTTCTCTAATGCTTTCTATCTAATGCAGAACACATGCAAATCTTTCCAATATGAAATGTCTTTTTCCCTTTTAAAGATTCTCCCCTCAGGTTTCCTAGTGTCAAGGTTTACTTTTTTCACTGAGAATAGAGCCTACACAATTACACATGATTATAACATGATTTCCTTTGGTAACCCAAGGGACAGGAAGGCATTCAGGAAAAGAAGTTAGGATGGCTATTTAAAGGTTTTGGCTTTTTTTTAAGAGATTTTTTAGTATTCTTTAAGCTTAAAAGGAAATTTTAACCAATGTCTGCAGAGTTTAAATAAAAGAAATACTGTGAGAATGGTAATAAAGATGGTGTTGCACTGTTGGACTGTGCACTATGGAGAGCTGATTTCAGTTCACTGTTTTGCCACAGACTTGTGTGACCTTTGGGGAGTTACTTAATCCAATGGCACCTCATTAACCAATTTGTAAAGAGGGTAAAGTGACATTTTCTCTCTCTAACAATCTTAGTGGTTCATTTGAACTTGCAAAGCACTACTCATCCCACTTTCTGTTAAGATGTGATTAGATACTCTTTGGTGCTTAGCTTGAAAACTCTTCAGCATTGTCTCTGAATATATGAATACCTAGAGCCAATCTTATTTGTAATTTTCACCTGCAGCTACAGATATATGAAATGACTAAAAGCTTCCACAGTCAAAGTCTGGACCGTTGCAGTTGTTTTGTGAACACATATTTTTTGCACCTTGCTACAGCAGACCCTCTCCGGTTTTCTGAATATTTTTGAACATAGAAGGTCTTATTCACAGGGGGTATATTTCAAAAATGTATTTTACTTAGGTTCATCTTCATTTTTCCACATATTACCTTCCCATAAATGACAACCTCCTCAAAAGTATTCATCCTGTGGAAGGAGTCAAAACACACATGGGTCTACTTCAATATGCATTGCCTAATGGGAACTGTCATGACCAACAAAATCTGAATTCTCTCTGCCCCCCTGCAATCATAAGGGAGTGCCTCATTGTCTTCCTTCATCCTTTAAACTTCCTTTAGACCTATTTCTTATTCCTCTATACTTTCAGAAGCAAAATGTTTGAAAATATCTATAAAATTTGCCCTCTCCTCTGTGGATTTCAGTCCCCAGTTATGTCAGCAAGTATCACATCCCAGTGGTTCTTGGTATTAAAACAGGAGCAGCTCAACAAGAAGGTAGTGAGCAGCTGGAAATTATTAAGGCAGGAAAGTGAAACTAACCCTGAAACTGACCATGAGTAAAATGAGACAAAAAAGGAAGGAGAAAGAAAAGGGTATCTATGGGATGCTATGATTTTGAAAAAGTCTTATAAGTGCATCAAACATGCACAAATGACAGATTAAAGAAAGTGCTGAAGATTTGTGGAACATAGTACTGTGCAGATGATTGCACGTTGGAACAGTTTGCCCAGAGAGGTTGTGGAGTCTCCTTCACTGGAGATATTCAAGAACTGCCTGCATGAAATACTGTGCGATGTGCTCTAGGATGGCCCTGCTTGAGCAGGGAGGTTGAACTGGTTGACTTCCAATGGTGCTTTTCAACCTTACCCATTCTGTGTTTCTGTGATAGTACTGAAAAAGCCAAGATACAGCATGTTGTAGTAGTAGTAGGCAAGTCAGGAGCACAAAAAGAGAATTGTTCATTCTGAATTGGAAAAGCCTTGGCTCTAATCAGTGCTGGGATTACTCTTTGACTGACTTGGATGCCTTCTTTTTCTTTAAGTTTTGCAGTTCATTCATCAATTCTATCTTTCAGGATAATGTAACATAATATGTGATTCACAGGTGAAAAGCAAATGCTCTGTGAATCTGGAGAGGTCCATTAAAGCAGTTGCTGCTGATGAATCATCTGCTTCTGTGTCACTTATTGTGGTCTGGAGGTACAAAATTTGATTGCATCTCACTAGAACTAAACACCAAGACAGAACAGGTTATGCCTAGACCCTACAAGAAAGTATCAGTGCTAAACAGGAACAAGCATTAGCAAACACAAAGTAAAATGTAGCCTAGAGGCTTATTATAGATAATAGGAAGCTCAAAGAGAAATAGATATCCTGCCTTTTGAGGAACAAGGTTATTTTTAACAGTCTGCAAACTAATGGTACTATTCTATGCATTTGTTTTGACAGAATTATATTGGTTTTATAAAGGCGTACCTTAGAAAATAATTAAGTATCTTGTCCATTTGGGAATAATTCATGGTATATTTATAAAGCATAAAAATAAAGCAAGCAAACAAACAAAAGAGGAAACAAAAGTTTCAATTACAGAAGCAGCTATCAGGAAAAGCAGTAGCTTGGGTTCATACACAGAAAAGGAAAAGGGAGCTTCTGTTTCTTGAGATGCTTCCCCTGATCATTTGTCTATCAACCTCTTCCATCTTTTAATCCATTGCTCCTGAAATTCTATGAATAGCTTTTTTCCCTTCAAAGGGTTTTGCAATTGATACTAGCTACTTTCCTTGTAAAGTCTCTCAGATGTTTTATCCCCATCAGTATCTTCTCTCCCTTGAAACGACAGCTTGTATAGGAAAAGGAGCCCACTCCTGCCCTGACACTTCTAGTTGTTGCAAAGTGAAAATGTCTTTCCTTTATTCAAACCATACTTCCATGGATTTTATACACCATGCACGAAGTATATGCCAAGGCTTTATACATAGTTTTTCAATAGCATACCACTTTTTAAGTCATAATATTAACTGAATATATTCTCCATTAACAAATTCAGTGAAATTAAACTTCCACCTTTTCTCCTTGCCTCAAGTCTTTTGTTTCTATTATTGATGACTTTCAGACAAATGACCTTGATGCTATTTCAGCAAAGGACACCCTAAAAACCAGGAAGGATATGAAACACTGTGTGTCTAACAACCAGAAATATTTAATGTCTAAAGTACATGAGGATTTTCTCTTTTTGCAGTCTAACGAAAAACATACTGGCAGAAGAGAGCAATTGTAAGCAACTACATAGTTATTTGCCCATGTGATTTTAAGTCACACATACGTGTGTGTGTTGAAAGCACATATACATAGGTATAAACATGTGGCCATAACCTCATCTGCTATATTACTGACTTCAAAGGTATTACGTTGCTTCACATTATCCGTGAATCTGGTCTCATGTATGCATCTGTATATATGCTTACATTCCACAGTGAGAAGTGTTCTACATTCCAAAACTATTTTAGATCTGTTATCTGAAATTCCAGTCTGGGATAACAGGGATTTCACAGAAGACTTAATACAGCATTTTATTATCTCTACTTTTTCAACCTTAATATAGGGAAGTATTTATACTACTGTAACACTTTAAAAACCTGATGAAAGATATTACAGAAGTGAAGGTGATCTAATGGGCTAAATATTGCTAATGTGTGCTTAAAAGTGGTCACATTGTCTAGTCAGTTTTTCAGGAATTGGGAACTGCATCACGTATCATAGATTGTTGGCAAAGTAGCTAAAAGGATGTGTAGAACTACTACTTTCTACATGGCTTTTAAACACAGATAGAATATCACTGTTTTACAACAGCAGTGTATTCACTTTGAGAGAAAGTGATTATTTCAATTTATCACTAATGGCCAGTCCATATTCTTCCTCTTGGAACAAAAATGATTAGTTTTTTTACCAGTGGAAGATTATTACCCATCCCAGAGGAATCATGGGAAAAAAAACCAAAAAAACAAAGGAACTTCATTTCTTTTTTCAAGTTCTAATCAGAAGCACTACTAGCTTATTCAACAAAATCTTATACTAAGGTAAATCAACCAGTCATCATTCTGCAGAACTAATTAGAGCCGCAAAAATCTAGATAAGAGTAATAACAATAATTAAAAAATTACTAGTGCTAAGATATAAAAAACCTGTATTTTTGTTATTCCCCTTCAGTGTTTTCCTTTCAGAACAAAAGTAGAAATGTTCACTGGTAGCAATGTTGGAAGGAAACAGTGAATTAAATGAAAACTGAACAATGTCCATGGAAAAAGAATTCTGAATGTGCCTGAACTAGAAGCCTGATTTTAAAGACATAGTTCAATTCACTTTCAAAAAAAAAGTCCATGTCTTTCTCAGCAGCCTTGACAATGTTTCACTGCTACTTTGCTGCTAGTCTTACACTGCTCCCTACATTGTGCTGATAAAACATTTGCAAACTAACAAGTTTGGGAGCCTGATTCAAGCAAAACCATCACTAAACAGGAGAAGGAGAGGCATTTTGAGCTGGTTGGTTTCTGAATGTGGTTAGATGCAAGGCTGCACAGTTAGTTGTGGTGGCTTAATACAAATGCAGGGCACGCAAACATGCTTTTGGTGATAATGTTAGTTTAAATGAATATCATGTAATAACTATCGAGTTGTTCTCATTCTGTCAACAAAAATATGTATCACTGGCATTCAGCATAATTTGTTTCACACCTAAATAACTAACCACTGCCAAAAACTGGAATACCCTTTGGAGCAATCTTGTTGAGATCAGGCTGTAGCAGTAATTTCTAAACTGTGACCCATCTGAGATCTGAGATCAAGAGAAGTTGCTTATGATACCCAGAAAACTGATTTAAAATCTAATGGTTTTCCCCATAACGGATTAAATTAAATCACTGTTGTTAGCCAGATAGCATACAAATGTTATCAACCTGCTGCTGGCAACCTGCCCTCCATCTGTAAAGTGTCTAGGGCTCATCATGTACTAATCCAGCAGATTTAGTAGAAAGACATCAAAATATTGGTTCTAGGTCTGCCTTGTCACATTGCCAGACATTTTTCTTCCATGTACAGGTGAAACAGTACACTATGCACTTGCAGCAAAATTACTTCTGCTCAAGAACCAGTATATTAACTTCAAATGGACCACAAACTTCAATTAATGTGATCAGCAATTACATATATCTGGTATTTTAATGATAGCATCCACTGCAGGTCTGACAGTTTTTACCAGAGGAACAAGTTAGACAGCTGCCAGAGGTACTATCTTGAGTGTGTCAGTGTTACCTATCCAATCACTGGGACAGTCAAGAGCCAACTGTAGTGTAAGAGATACTTTCACTTAAATTCAATTAAAAAAATAGTTATTAGCATAAATGGCTAAAGAAGAAATTTGTAATTTTTTTCAATCCCACTTACCTACAATTATCTGTATGAACAGTCCAATTGCAAGAAAAGTTACTGCTTGTGTGTTTAACTATTCACCAAGGAAGAAATACAATTTAAATAATTTCATATTACAAATGCTTTTAAGAAAAATCAGGAATAATAATAATAAAGTAATTTTGAATTTATTTCCCCAATATCTGTTATGTCTGATAGGTTTTTGCCTTCAAATTCACATTTTAATTTCACTTTGCTAAAATTCCCTTCTTCTTGAATTCCTTAATTTCTCCCCCTCTAGAAAACAGGTTTACAACATTCTTGTTTTTATCTCACCAACAGAACTAAGTGTTTAACTTTTCTAATGGGCAAATTGCAGTCAAAAAAAGTATAGGGTATGTTCTCTTCTCAATCCTCAGTAAAGCCATATCTTTACAGAAAACTACCATTAAGATAGTCACAGGGTCAACTCTCCCCCTGCTGCCTCAAGGAGAGCCATATAATATGCTATACAGGTAAGACACCCCAAAGTCAGAGCAAGCCTTTAGAAACTTATTTTCTCCTGTCCTCATTAAAATGCTACAGACAAGTGTTCGAAATAGTTTGAAAATATATGACACATATTCTACTCAATTTGTTCCATTACTTAAAGCCAACTCTGTTCTTAATAAAAATTGACTAATTTTTATTTAATGTACTTTACTACCAAGATGTTTGTCTGAGTCCATATGATAATTAGTATGGCCTGTTTAAGTCCAATACTAATTTTTAAAGTCTAGAATTCTAAGATAACCTGTCTACGGGCAGTATCCATTTGTTTTTTCCACTCTTCTATACACCTTCCTATTTGTCTAATTTTTATGGTAAACAGGTCTAATTATTTCCAATACCTTTTCATATGGACAGTTGTATTTAGTCTGTTCTTTCTGTGCCCTCTAGCTGTCTCTAAAGTTCTTTTCTTTGACAGACCATTCCTGAGGTAGGGTGACCCACATTAGTTACTGCACTCCACGAATTTGCACCTTGCCATTGTGATGTTTTCTACATCATTCTCTACCCCATTCTTCCTTTCACAAAAAAGGATAGTACCACACACCCCAAGAAGGCAGTGTGACAGAGCACTACTTTGTTGCTAAAAACACCATGGAAAACACAGAGTAAGATAGAAAATTGTGTCAAAACCACAGTCTACATGTTGGATATCAACACACTAACTCCTGGCTGCAACCAGGATAGAATTCTTTAGTACTGCTGGCTGCATGTGCAGGAATAAAAAACAAACAAGAACAGTAAAACATCATCTATAAATGTATCAATTGAAGTGAAGTGCTAAATGTGTGGACATGCTGAATCTAAGCCAGTGCTGTGGCATGAGAGCCTGTGTCTTCTCTATTTGCTGTGAGATTTTCATGATGAGACAGTTGATAGTAACCCAGTCAAGAAAATAGAAATTCAATGAGATTCTATTCTNATTTAAAAAAAAAAAAATCCATTGCAAAATAAAAGTATTGATCCAGGAGTCTGTAAAGGTAGAAGTAAACAATGCAGCTATCAATAAAAGATTCTGACCTGAAAGAAGTATTTAACCTGGAGGTAAATGATACTGGGTTTTATTGTTTTCCATTGTGCAAGGACAATATTTGAATGTTTATCTTTTCCTGGAAGGGCCCAAGCTGTGTTTCTTGTTTGCATAGCACTGCACAACACAACCATTTCAAAGCCACAGAAGTAACAGTGTAACTTGTGTACAGAGGAACTGTGGCATCTCACAGGTGTTTCTTTATGTGCTACAGTCTTTCAGTCTCTCTTGAACTACCATCTTAAAACATTTCTGGACAGACACTGTTGTCCTTCTAGTGCAGTTATCAACCGCCTTTATTTGATACTTCCAGAATGCTGGGGTTTCTAAGGCTCTATTCACTGCAGATACCTGCTCTTCATCATGCTGAACGGCATTAAAACCCCTAAAGCAGGACTCAGATCCATAAGCAGCCAAGCCCAGATCAGTCATGCCATGAACATAGTTGTTCAGAAGCAACCAGGACCATTCCCACAGACAGGTCTTTCACCATGTCAGGACATGGAGGGAAGAGAAGAGTGAGCAACGTGGTAATAGAAGTATCCGCCTGCCTAACTGATGAAGGAGCAGATGCAGTTTTGTGTTAAACAGGAGGTACAACAAAACAGAGATGTGACTTAACTTGAATGAAGGCAATTAGGCAATTGTAGAGGCATCGTGGGGACCCTGGAGAGCTTCGTATATTGCCCCACAGAGCTTTCAGTGGGAAGCAGATTGTTCTGCTCACCATGAAGCACTGAGGCATGAGCAGTGAACATCAGACCAGTATTTCAGCCTCTTTGAGGGAGCAGGGCAAAGCCTCTGAAGCTGGAGGCTTGGCAGCATTTTCTGAGTCAGCATGCCCAGCTGATGACATTTACCATGCTGCTGGTCCTGCTCTAAATCACTGTTGAACTTATCCAAAATGTAAATTGCCAAGCTGTACAAAAATATGTAAGCTTCAAATATCTTGCAGAGTCACAAGGACAGCATCGAGCTTTCATGCAGTGTCTGGTCTATGGGAGAGGTAGAGGGAGAGCAGGAACATGGAGGACAGAAAAGTGATTCGTTCAGAGGATTGAAAGAAACAGGGACAGAAGGATGGAGAGATGGCAGAAATGGGAAAGAATGGGAAAGATTCTGAATAAATAGGGAAAACAATGAAAACTCTGAGCAATGTAGAAACACTTGTAATAAGACAATGCCAGGGTCAGAAAAGAAAGAGATTTAAGTGATAGATTTGGGAATAATGTAAACCTCTATATGCTTACCCTGTGAGTGTCTTACTAAAAGGATAACAAAA
>WBMV01004261.1:9860-124776 GCA_013396655.1 Campylorhamphus procurvoides | reverse complement strand
GCCCTGGGGGAGGGACTGGGTGCTCCCTGAGGGTACATAAACGGGGCTCAGAAGACCTTGAGGATGTCTCGTCGGATCGAGAGGAGCAGCAGGACCTTGACAAGAGGAAACCACCACTCTCGACCAGACTATGACCATCACTCCCGACCAGACCACAGCCATTATCTGCACCAACAGGTTCGTCACTTCCTTTTGCTTTGGACTCGGGGGAACCACGCGGGTCTCAGCACAAGGGCTAACAAACCCCTTTGGGTTTGTGCCCCGGGACGCTGGGTTATACTGCTGGGTTTGGGTGAGTTGAAAGCAGTTTTCTCTTTGTGTCAGTGTATTTATTGTAATATCTTTCATTAAATTGTAACTCTGACCTATAATCTCTCATGTGGTGGGTCCATTTCTCCTGACGGTTTACCTCTAAACCAGCACACTTGTTGACTGCAATAAGATGGGATAATACATCCAGGATCTCTGCTTAGGGGAAGCTGTCTTCACAAACTGCTTTTTATTTCAATGATAGTTGTTGGTGTAGCCTGAGGGTTACTATCCTTTGGATATAGAAAATATTTACTGAAGTTGGACAATTATAACTAGTTTTCTTGCTCTTTTTCATGCCTTTTGTTTTGGTTCGGTTTGGGGGGATTTTTTCGTGGTTTTTTTTTTGTTTGTTTGTTGGTGTTGGGTTTTATTTTTGCATGTGTGTTTTGTTGTTTTGGGTGGGTTTTTTGCAACAAAAAGTCAGACAACTATTAAAGCAAACAAGCAAAAAAAGGATCTTCAGAACTTCAGAAGATGGTACCTATTTGTAAGATTTGTTGTGAATTTTTTTGAGGATAATAGACATTTTTGTGGTATAAACAGCATGGTTGAAGGTAATGTCTGCTGTAAAAGGACACAGCCCCATCAGCCTCAGCTACTCATAGACCATGACTTCATTATTCATCAGATCTTGTCTGGCAAAAATGGAGCTGTACTTCAAATTTTACTGGTGTGGTTCTGTCAAGAGAGATCTAAATAAAAAGGTTTTAATATATATTTATATATATATTACCCACAAAGGCCTCTTCTTGTTAATTTTTGCAGCCAGGCACTACGTAAACCTGACTTACACAGGGATGTGTGTATTTGCAGGTCAGGTTCATCAAACATTCTCTGTTCAATACGGTGACAGCTGGTAGCGAGCGTACATATTCTTGCCTTGTTTAGCTCTCTGAAAGAACCTGTCAAGTACTGGTTGTCTCTATCTGAATTTGTCACCCTCTCAGCAAGGTTATATATTTTCTTACAGTCAAATCTAATAATAAAGAAAAATTATACAAACCTTAATATTAATTTTTAACGTCAACTAACAATGCAAAAGTATAGCATTTTAATCAAAACAACCACTAATAAACAGGTGCAATTCATTTTTGTCTATTCATTCTAAGAGATTTTAAAATCATGCCCCTGAGAGCAGTTGCTTATCCCTTCACTTTTGTTAAAGCAATCACTCACCACAACAGGTATTATATACTTAGGGATGGTAGCACTTCCTGGGCAACATTAAATATATCTGGTTTGTCAAGTGTACCCTTACAGTGGGACCAGTTAGTGGGTACTGAGCAGCAACCATTTAGTATAGGCAGAGGCAGTTTTTGCACAAATTTGGAGACTGACTGCGTTTCAGTCCTCAGGCTTAAGTACACTGTGCACTTGATGAGTGCAAGGAGTATTCACTGAATTAAATACTGGAGTATTAGTGACTTAACAGCAAGCATATTAAAACCTGAAGCAGGATGGAACATGTAAATAACTAGAAAACTTCTCATACAGAGAGAGCAAGAGAAATGCATCTGTTTGGGACAATCTGCTCTGTCTTGATGGAGACCACGGGTGTCCAATGCAACTCAAATGTGATGACGAGAGTGACAACATAAGTAAATTTGCTAAGTGAGATGTGCATTTCCAAGTGCAATATAAATTCACAGTTTGATCCATGGTTTAATCCTACATGTAGTATAGAGAAAGGAGTAGTTTTGACACTGTCCTGAAGCACTGGGGAAAAAAACAAACCACCAAACAAAAAAAAACCTCACACAAAAGTCTCAGGAACTTTAACAAGTGCTGAAATTCCATTGACATCACAATGAAGTACATAGGTTGGCTGCCTGCATGTTTTTGTATATTACACACGGCACTTTTTTCTTTTCTCAAGATAACTCTGTGATATTTCAGTAGAACTTCTCTCTGTTTATTATCATTCATCCCGCAACCACAAACTAAAGAAGGCAGAACCAAAGATAGGACAAGTAGAATACCAAGAAAAGAAGCATAGTATGATTCAAAGAAGTTCAGATTGCATTTCTCTTGAGGATGACATTGTAAAAATATTATTAAATGTATATCTAGATCAATGCTTAGGGAAAAAAGAAGACAGTTACCTATTTTAATCAATATGAAAAGAAGAAATAGAAACTATATAGTAGTATCAGGAGATCAAAAATCCATTTGCTCATACACAACATGTATGAGCAAAACACTTCTTTCCTACCCATGTCCTTTGAAAAAGATAAGAAGCATACAGTCCTGCTATTAAATAAATAAAAAAATAAATAAAAGTAGTTAGAGAGCTAGAAAGATGCGGATGTGTGTGTTTGTATGTATATATATATGTACACAATTGGTGCAAAGTCTGGTTGCAGGGAAACCCTTCACTTCAGTATTTTAGTTCAGTTAAGTTCTATTTTAGTTAAGTATTCACAGGACTGAAGAATTTCTCATAAGATTGAAACTAGACACAAACTTAAATACCTCATTAAATCGAGACATCTGTTCTCCTCAATGTAAGACTACAAAGACAACTTTACTCTTTGTTTTGTGAAATGACCCAGACACAAGAGGAAAACCCATTGTCTCTCAAAGTCCCATAATTTCACTCTGTTTTCAGATACTTTGACAATTTCCTTGAAAATCGTTCAGTTTTTATTCTTGATCTTGAACAGCTACAGGTCACATTCTGCTTTCAATTACTCCATCGCCTTTGAATTCTTGAACTACTCAAACAATTATTCTCCTAAGAGTTACTCTAAAACTTCAGGGTACACTCGTGAAAAGTAAGAAAATAAAAGTACACTAAACTTTGAAATTTCCACAAAGTGCCAGGATCATCAGACCTTTGTTCAGAATTATGTTTCAAAACCTAAATGTAATGCTCCCACTGAATGCCTGCAAAATCCCAATTACTGCCTGAAGTTTGAATAGCAGCTCTGCTGCAGCTGTTGTTGAAGGGAGCTCTGTTGCTTCCTAAGAAGCAAGGATGAGATACTGACTTATGTGCCATAAAACCACTCTCCCACATACTCTGCTTTATGCATAGAAACAAATGTATTCAGGTTTGATCTCTTAAGGAGAGAGTCTGGTCTCTGCAGAGAAAGAAAAGGATTTCACTTCCTGTGAGAGAGACTTGGAAGCAGAATAGATGGGTTTCACAAGGTCTGAACCACATTTCATTTTTGAGTGTTCCCTGTTCCCGCTAGAGTTAGATTATGATAAGAACTGACTGTGCCACCAAAGCATTTTTGTGACCTACAAATTACCCATTTTAAGAGCTGGTGTATCCTACACTGCAAGATATTCTGAGGGGGAGTGTGCCTACAAGAGACATACAGGCATTTTTATAAACTCTTTAGGCTTCTGGTGTCTTGTGGTATCATATGTGAACAATCAAATCAGTTCTGATTTGAACGCTGTCACTTGGATTAGAGTTTATCTATCACATGGTAGCACTGAGTTAGCAGGCCGTGGAGATGAATAGAAGTACTGATTGCTGAACTGACAGCCTTGAAGATGAGTAGCATTATTTTATCACATCCTTCTTTGCGGCATGTGCCAGTGGGTTTTAGCTGTCACATTTTTTAAAATTATCAAGCCTCAGAATAAGTAACAGGGCTGGTTCTTTAGTGCATAAGAGTCCCTTTTTCTCCCGATCCTACCAAATCTGCTGGCTTTTGTTTTGTGAAATTGTGTACTTAGAGGTTAATTTGAATAAACAAAAGACTTCCTTTTGCAAACGACAACATATGTGGCTACAGATTTAGCGGCTGTTTAGTGCCCTGCTTTCCAGTGCACCTCTTTTTAACAATATATTACAAAAGAAATAAATCACAGAAAAAGACATTTAAACTCATTTCTTAAGGTAAAAGCTCTATGTGTTTTTAAGCCATCTTCCTCATCACCTTTGTTAAGGTCTACTAACTAGATGCATTTGGAGGGCAATGCAGTTTCTCACATTCCCTCCAGCAGCTTGTTGCACAGGCCTATATCCTATGCAGTTGTCATTTCTCATTCAGGTGCTTTCCCTGATGTCCCTACCTGCCTCCAAGTCTCAGTCTCTGAAGACTGCTTTCGACAGTGTTATGAAAGGCTACAAGAAGTTGTCAGAAAACTGAGCCCCCTGATTAAATGACCAGTGCCGGCTGGATTCTCTGGAGTTTGAGCTTGATAAGGACAAGGAGAGAAGGCCACCAGTAGTAGAAGCAAGTGATTAGATCCAGTGATGACATACCTTGTCCCATCCAATGAGCCTAGCATCTTGTCAGGGTAGAGTATTACCCCTATTCCACCTGAAACAGCCCCACACCCCTGGGAAAAGTGGGACTGCGGTGGTGGCACACAGGGGTTGCAGCTTGGTGTCACAGCCCTTCACTGTGCTGTGCCAAGGGGAACTGGCATATTCCTGTGGCCTCCAGCTGTGTGCATGACCTACTGCTTTGCTCCCCAGGCACAGTGCAGTGAGGCACAGAGACGAGGCACTGGAAACCACTTGCAGCCCTCAGCCCAGCACTCTGCCCTGCCTAATTAGTCACACTGATAGTGTGTTAAATGTGCAAAGTCAGACTGCACAGAAAGGATCTGTTAAATGAGTCAGACAATTTTCATGAATGTGTGACGCACTGCCACTTGCTGTTGCTTCATCCAGCATACAGCAGCCCACCCCAAACCTGTTTGTATGCAAGTATATACCAAGGCTGAAACATCTAAATCCCCTTTCCTACTAAACATACACCACAAGTAATAAGACAGTATTCTTTAACAAGGAGGCAGTACTTGGTTTCCCAAAAAAAGTTTCCTTCAATTACTGCTCTGCAATAATAAAAAGCATCCTCTCCTGACATTGGAATCAGTGAAGCCCCAAGAAAAAACCAAAACAAAACCAAAAATCAGTGGAACTCAGGGAAGCTCAGTCTCTGCAGGATTAGACCTTTGAAGAACTTCCTCTTCACCACTTCTTATGAGCAATACCCAAATATTCAGCATCCCAAAACATAAAAACTGAGCAGTTAATTACTTCATTTATCATGATTTCATTTTCTGTAGAAAGCAATTTAATTCTTATCCTTCCTAATAAAAGAAGCATTTTATCATCTCTCTCACCCATTCTGAGTTAGACTGCACAGATGCCTCCATGATAGTAGATCAAATGTCAAGGTATTTCTTACCTGAAAGGGCACTACAGCTGCAGATATCAGGAACTGCACTCACATAAATATAGAGTCGTTTAGCATTTTTGCTCAAAAAGATAGCATTTTAAAAGATTCTGTCATTTTTGGAAGCTTCTTAGGATAACAGCTTACAATGTGGGTAATGATTAGTAGAAAACACTCAAAAAGAAAATCTTTCTGATGTGGAAAGGAAAAAAATTGCCACAAGGCCATTTACCTTTTAAAGATGGAAGAAATGCCTAGACAAGGGATTTAACATACTTTCACAAGGCAGAAGTCTTCTCACAAAGTGGAAATAATTTAGTCAGTGTAAGAAAAGCATTTTTTTAGCTTCACCACCATGATTCTGCACTGTAGATCTTTACAGTTTACAGTGGGACACAGAGAAGCACTGTTTCTTTAGACCTAATGTTGAGTCAAAGTTTAAAATAGGAAATGCTGATACACAGTGTGGGAGAGCTGAAAAATTCTACTAGAGAGAGATGCAATTTTATTGCAAATCAATTTAGTGTATTTCTGTCATCCATTTCCTTTATATTTAAAACTAGAAGCAGTAGTATTTAAACTTATTTCTTAAAGTCTTGGCATACTTTAGTATGAGGAAAGACTGAGTGGCTGAGCAGAGGGTAAACATTTGATAAACCAGTGTTTTCATGAGAGTGTGTTTGGATAGAAATTGCACACTTTTTTTCCTTTCAAAAAACTTCAGGACATAATTTGACAAAGGGGTGGGAGGAAACGTTAAAAGGAGTAATTCACAGAGGTGGGAGAAAATAAGAGCAAGCATAAACTAGATCATGATTTCAAATGACAGGGAAAGGTTCCAGTGCTTCCTGAAGGTCTGTCCCCAACTGCATGCAGAGATACATGAGTTTCAACCAGACTGCGCACAATGGTGCTCGAGAATGGTGCCGTGCTGGGTAGAAGTTAATATCTAAAGCCAGCAAAGATCAAGATAGAATAAAAATAGAGTCTGGCAAAAATGGAAGAAAAGAGAGACAAGGAAGATGAGACCTGCACAGACAGAAGTCTCTAAAGGTCTATAAATTACCTCCCCGGTACAAGGAACATGAGGGTTCAGGATGGGAAACAGAGGGTTCTCTCTCCCTGGAATTCAAAGCATGAAGCTCCTCGCACCAGTTCTCTCTTCAAAGAAGTGTGACCTGGTAAAGGCTGAGTTTAACACGTAGGTGTGAATTTCTCTTGAGAAAGAAGCAGGGGAAAAAATCAAGGCGAGGCGGGGGGGCGGTTTGTGGAAATCAAGCAGGGCAAACACTGAAAAAGAAGTCCCACGTGTTCCCAGTTCTCAGGACCACCACTCCAGTGTATGTGCATCTCTTTTAGATGGGGCATATAGCAAAAGAGATAAGCTAAAACTGTGGGAAGAGGGAGAAGAAAAGTTACTTAATCTGCCTGATTAATTCTTAATGGAGAAACATGGTTTAGCAAGGAACCGCATCATGAGCAGGTGGCTTCAAAGGAGACTATTTTAAACCCGCAGCATTTAAACTGATTTGTAGTGAGCCTGCTGAGAAGATCCCAAGACAGCCAAGGGGGCTGAAAACGCAACTGGCACAAGTGTTGGGTTGGGGCAGTTTCCCTGCTGACCTTCCCAACTAACCTTTTCAATGCAGGGCAATGACTCATAGTGCTCACCACCCTCTGCCCCAGCTGCAAGGGAGCTCCCTAGGAAAACACGTACTCAAACGCCTTACTGCTCTGAGGTCCAGATGTTTAGCAGTTCTCTTGGGAGGCAAATGGTACTTACCTTGCAGAACTGTGACGTTTTCACTGTGATAATAGATCACTATTTATTACAGTCCAAATAAAATTATTTTTCAAATGTTGAATGAGGAATTACTTGTTTAAGACATGTGTTACTTTGTAAATAATAAAATCTGCACATGTCATATGCATGTGGACACAAACATGTTTAGGGTCTTATAAAATTTGAAAATTATTAGTTCAATATTATTACTCTTTATTTTCAAAGTCTGAAATCACTTTGACTCACTTTTTCTGAAATCTCGCTTTCAAAAGCAGACCTCTAAACTCCAAACTGCATATATTTACAAGAAAACATAAATTTAAAATGACCCAGACACTGGAACTCTATCTATAGTGAAGATTTTTCTTCTTTTTTTCATCCTGAAAACAAAAATAAAAAATAAAGTTCATATCCAGACTAACACTCACTGTAGAAAATATTAACCTGGAGGAAATTTTTATGCAGGCAAGTTATAAATCCCTGGAAATATTACAGTAGCAAACCACACTGACCTTTAGCTCTAGGATTGCAAATGGTAATGCTATAATAATTGTGTATATCCTTTTATTGTGTGACTCCCCACTCACCCAGTCTATTAGGGAGCGGGAAATGATGGCCTTTAGCAGCCCTTTAAATTGAAGGTATAGGGATGCCTTAAGATTATTCCCATTTATATATGACCATGTAGTACTATTATTATTTATATCTTGCTAGCGGCACTAGTGGAATGCAGCTGCTCCTATGGGTAGCCTTGTAAAGGAAGGTGCTTTGTGTTTTGAGCAAGAATTAAATCTGTATGGATGATGCTGTATAAAGTCTTTCTTTCCATATTTTTGGAGTTAACACTGCAGGTTCTGAAGAGAGGAGGATTCCATGCAACATTCAGAAGTGTCAGAAATAAGCAAGATATAATGAGGGAGATGGGTATTTATATAGCTAGAAATACCCAGCATTGTAATAGTTAATACAAGTTGAGAAATGACGAATCAGGAAACAAAGCTGGATGTTTAATGTCTAAAGCACTCTCTAGAAAAAGCCTTTCAACAATGTCTTGATTGCCTCTCATTGTCACAGCGTGGGAATCTCTTTCACTCTTTTCTGGAGAAACTGGTGGAAGGACTCTGGAGGAAGTGGGCAAGAGAGTTTACCAGCACAAATTCTCCTGTTTGCATGATTTTGCAGAGACTGGCACAGCTAAAGATCAAAGATGCAATGTAAGTTTGCCAAAGTCAGTGAGCTAAAAGAAAATTACGAAGCCCAGTGATACGCATAGTTTTCTTTTTAAAATAATAATTTTTTATATTATTTATATTATGATACATTTTTCATAAATGTTGCTTCCAAATTTGAACCAGCCAGATACTCAATTTAGAAGGCTTTTCTCCTTCTCTTCAGACATATGTCCAAGAGGCAGTCTTTTCTAACCTGTTTCTTTCTGCAGGGTTAAAATTAATGTATATAAAATGTATAAATATGTAAAGTGTATAACATATAAAATAAAACTATTGAGCTATTTTAGTACTGTTCCTGTCATTCATTCAGGGTCCTCTAAAGTTGTCACCAACTACTGTTTCATTTAATTCCCTAGCCTTCAGGGTAATGTAAGAAAATTGAAGAGATTAGGAGCTCTCTCTTTCCTGTTCAATGCATTTGTGTTGCAGTAAATTGGTACCAACCTTCAATCTCATGGTCAGGGCTCCCCAGGGTCCTTCCACTGATATGACAGAACAGTCAGCTTGATAAATGGTGCACAACTCCTTCACTGTGATGGAGAAAGCTTTCCTTCCTGTCTCTGCAATTTCCTGTTCCAGACTGGAGAGAGGAAACAATTAGCTGTCTTATGCCACTATGGAATGCCACTATTCTGTTTACATTGTCTGTGTTAATTAGAAGATACATTTTTCCCCCTTGCTTAATTATTTCATGGACAGTGGCAAACACAGGGTATGAAAGATACTAGAGGGAAAGGAGAAAACTTAGCTTGGAAAATTATTAACTCTCAATAACCTTAAAGTATATTCACTAAAGAGGTAGCTCAGTAAGTTAGTTAAATATATGCTTAACTTCAAGTTTAGGAGCTATTGCTGATGAAGCAGGGAGACTGTGAGCAGTGTTACATTAAGGCCTCACTTGATCACCTTGTAGAATTGTAGCTACTAAATATGGAATTAACACAGGCACTAATGTAAGCACTGAAATAAAGTACAATAGAAAACATTTGTGCAAATTCTTCTTTCCTATTCTGGTTCCTTTTGCTTCAGCAGTTCTCTAGCACTAACTTCCCCGAACTGGCACTGGGCATACTTAAAGGCTGAAGAGGGGTCATCTTAGTCCTTTCCACTGTGTGCAAAAATGTAAAGGGAAGATGAAGGATAATGAAAGGTCTTTACAAGTCAGATTTTCAGATTCTTCTTTCCAGACAAACTTGGCCTTGAACAGACAGGCATGTGTGTATTTGTGTGTACACCTATATATTTCAAATATGCTCATGCAGGCAGATAATCTAAAAGGACACCATACGAAATTTATAATAGATGGTTGTCTAGAGAATTTAAATGAATAAATCAAACCACTATTGACAGGAGATAAACACGTGGAGGATCAACTTGCAGTGGGACAATAAATAATGGGTCATTTTTCTTAAATAATATATTAATTAATTATAAATCATAGCTGTTGAAGATCAGGCAGTGTATGTCTTAACTAAGGTTTGATTCTGCTCCCTATTAAAAATATATAACAATTTTTCCCAAAATAGTAACAAATAATGTTATTGATCAAGCTAGGCATGTCTTAAAATCAGTCATTTACTAAATAGTCCATGAAAAGTGACTAAAGATATTGGGAAAGCATGTGATTGAGGGGTTAATATAGGCTTGTTCACAAACTAGATAGTCTACAGATTTCAAGACATATCACATGTTGCACACCAAAGTCATATTTTCTACTCCTGCCTGTTCTAAATCCACTGAAGAACTGACCTGCCATTTCTCTTCAAACTGTGAGTGGATCACCTTTGTGCCTCTGGCAATGCACAGAACTGGGAGAATAGCATGTGATATAGGCTATACAGTGATTAGTAGTTGCTGGTAAATCCAGTGGGGTGAAGCAAGGACAAAAGGAACAATATTATCTCTACAATTCCTTGCGTTGGTGCATTTGCCAGAGCCTTAGGGCTAGATGTTCAAAGCAGTGTGTGCAGTCAGTTGCCTGTAGCCACTCTTTGACAATACAAGTTGATTTTCAAATTTCTGAGAATAGATTGTAAGTGCAAAATACATACCAGGCAAGATTCAAAAGAAGCTAGAGAAATCCTAGGACTCTGGTTTGAGTTACAATTTGCTTTTCTAAAAGCTCATGTTACCTGTCCCAAGCTTACAAGGACACAGGTGGGTTGACCCTAGCAAAAAACTGAGCACCCACACAGCTGGATGGGATGGGGAGACAACAGAAGAAAGGTGAGCAGCTTATGGATCAAGATGAATACAGTTTAATAGGCAAAGCAAAAGCTGTACATGAAAGCAAAAGAAAATAAGGAATTCATGTACTACTTGCTGTGGGTAAACAGGTGTTCAGCCATGCCCTGGAAAATAGAGCTTCATCACACATAACAGCTATTTGGAAAGACCACAAACGTTTTCTTTGTTTCCCTCATCCCCTTGAACGCTTGTTGCTGAGTATGGTAAACTATGGCATCAAATATCCCTTTGATAGTTTTGGTAAGCTATGTTTTCTCTGTTTCCTGATCATCCCAAGCCTGCTCACTTTTGGAACAAAAGGCAAAACATCAAGGACCTTGAAGCTGTTCAAATGTTTTTTTCAGCAATAGACAAAACATTGGTGTATCAATAGTGTCTTAGACAAAACAAATAAACACCCAGCTACCATATAGAATTTAAGCTCTATCTCAGCCACACCCAGCACAGACAGCAAGAGAGCTGACACCCAGCAATGAAGCCTCTTTCAATCAAGATGGCCTTTCTTGACCCTGTCTTCAATTTCATTGTTTCCTTAGAAAAAGGTTAATGAAATATTTTTGCCTTCTGTTTTTTTGTTAGTTTGGTTTGGGGTTTTTTTGGTCACTGCTCTTGCACATCATGGCATTCAGCCTGTTCAACATTCACATAGAAAACAAGCATCTCTTCTGAGTGTCATGAGGTCTTTTCAAGGCATTTAATCAAACATTTATTTCCAGTGGAACCAGTTGAACAGAATGGACAGCCATTCACTGTTGATCCTGAAATACATGAGTTCCTGGCAAAATGTTGATACATAGAGTAAAATGTCTTGTGAACTTGCATGGCATATTTTCATATACCAGTGTCAGATCACTACAGGTGCCTTATTGAAACAGCAGAAAATTTTAGATGCAGAACAGTTACTGCAGTTTTATACTATCTGTGTAATAATTCATGACCTGAGTAATAAAGAACTCATTAAACCTGTTTCCTGCTTTCGCTTTACACATACACCTCCCAGCAGTTTAAGCCATACATAATGAATTCAAGTATTTTAAGTGATAGTGTTAAAATTATCTACTATTCTTTTATATCTGAAATCACTCTTTTGTTTTTCTTCACTACATTGGTAGCATAACTAGGAAACAATATATTAAACTAATTACATATTATTTATTAGGCAGCAAGCAAACAAGTCATTCAAAGACAAATCCCTGTAGTTATTCATGGAGCTGCTTTGGATGACAAAGATATAGTAAACTGAGCAATCTTTCATTGTATTTATTGCACATTCTTTGTACTAATGAATAATAACAGGCTTTGCTGAAATAATGGCTTCTGTTCCAAGTTGTAGTAAATGTTATACAGACCATATTCATCACAAGCATGTCAAAGCCATGGATAACCTTTATTTCTTTTGCTTGCACTTGAGGAATTTGGGTAACTAGTGAATAGCAATGATTTAGAGGGCTTAATAAACATAATGTAAAATAATTAGTGTCTTTAAAAAATCAACATGCATAATGTACTAGTGGCAGCTTGACCCCCAAGAAACACAGCGGTAAAGATGTTGGTAATTTATTTTTATAATACTTACCTTTAGAAAAGCCTATGCATTCTCTTTGCTGTCAATATGAAACAGGTTTTCTCTGTGTTGTTAAGCAAGCATTAAATCTGCACCGCAGTGGGATGAAAATTTCTTGTTAACTTCACTCTTGGAATTAATGAAGGGTACAAAGCAAAAGAAGTAAATTTGAATATGAAATCACAGAAAGAATGAGATAGGCAAAAAATTGGAAGAAGAGAGTTTTGGACTTGGCTGTTTTAAGAACCCTAGGTTAGGTTTTAAGTGCTTTCTAGAGAAGAAATTGGAATCCCTATCTTCTTTCTCTCACATAGAAATACTACGTATAATGATATGAAAACACATTCTTTCTTCTTCTGATGAATATTAATGCTTCAAAGAAGCTGACACAGTAGAAGACTATATAAGAATATCCTTGAGTATGATGACCAGGGTCATCTCCCAGGAACTGTGTTCAAATACCACTTTGTGATCCAGGTATTAGAGAGCAAGGTCTTCAGAAATCTTGGTACAATACTCTACTTGAGCACTGAGTCAGAGCTGTAGTTGTCTTAAAGTTGCTCCAGGTCTCACCTGGCAAAAATGAACTAAGAATATCTATTGAATAAGACCTTTGATGTGGAACAGACAAGACACTGCAGTGAAATTTGCATCAGGTGCTTAAAGTTACCAAGTTTTCAGAGTCCTGGGGCAACCACAGGAGAAACATATTAAAAACATGGCAGAAAAATTGCTGAGGGGAATTAATGTTTTCTATGGTTGTACAACACCTGTGAAAGAACTTGGGGCCTACATTTTGAAGTCAGGTACCCCCATAACAATGAAAAGAAACTCAGGGTTTGTGGTTTTTTGTTTGGTGGGTTTTTGTGTTTTTTTGTTTGTTTTTTTCTTGTGGGGTTTTTTGTTTGGTTTGGTTTTGGTTTTTTTCATTTTTTGTTTGTTTTTATTTTTAAATATTAAACTGAGGGCAGCATTTTTCATGAATAATACTTGCTCTTCCAGCTCAAAAAAGGACTCTCTCCAGTTTGATACACAGTTTCTGAGGACCGATGTTTTGAAGTAATAGTACTTCTTCTGTTCTAACTCTCTTTACATATTTTTAAATGAAGAATGCTCTAAATTTCCATTGGCAGAAGAAAGATCCAACTGACCCTTTCATAAACCTTCAGCTAATTTGTTACAATCAACACTGGGTTTATATTTTTTTGAAGAGATGGATAAGAATAACAACAAGTTGCTTTTTAACATTGCGAAAAGAGTGCCCAGTCTCTAAATGCCGTCCAATAAATTCAGTCTAAGTAGTTTGTTATCCTCAGATTGTCTTTTGAAGCATAAATTGAGCAAACCAAATTAATTTACAATAATAAGTACAAATTTCTGCCTGTAATTCTTTTAGAAACTTGTGCTTATAGAATAGAATGAATCATAGAATCATAAAATAGCCAGGGATAGGAGGTGAACCTAAAGATCATTTAGGTCCAATTCCCTGCTTTGGGCAGGGATGCCACTCACCAGGTCAGATTCCTCAAGGCCCTGCCCAACCTGCCATGTAACACTTCCATGGATGGGGCAACCACAGCTTCTATCAATCACGTTTTTCCATGCTTCACCACCTCAGAGTGAAGAATTTCTTCCCAACCTGCCATCTAATCCTATCTTCTATCAGTTTAAAACCATTGTGCTTTGTCCTGTCACTAACTGCCTACATAAAAAGTACCTGTCTCTCCTTTTTATAAGCCCTCTTAAGGCTCTAGAAGGCCACAGGAAAGCTCTTCCCAAAGCCTTCTCTTCCACATGGTCAACAACCCCAGCTCTCTCAGCCTGTCTTGAGAGGTTCTGTAGACCTCTGATCATCTTCATGACCTTCCTCTGGATTCAATCCAACAGGTCCATGTCCTTCTTATGCTGGAGAGAGACCTGACTGCAGTACTCCAGGAGGGATCTCATGAGGGCAGAGTAGAGGGAGAGAATCACGTCCCACAGTGTGCTGGCCACACCTGTCTTAATGCAGCCCAGGATGCATTTGGACTTCTGGGCTGCAAGAACACACTGTTAGCTCACGTCCAGCTTTTCATCTATGAGAACCTCCAAGTCCTTCTCTGCAGGGCTTCTCTCAATCCATTCTCTGCCCAGCTTGTATTTGTGCTTGATCCAGACACAGCACCTTGCACTTGGACTTGTCGAAGTTCATGAGGCTCTCATATGTCCACTTTTTAAGTTCTGCCAGGTCCCTCTGGATCCTGTCCTTCTGTTGGATCACCTGTACCACTCAGCTTCATGCCACCAGCAAATTTGTTGAGAGGGCACTAAATCCTACTGCCTGTGTTGCTGATGCAGGTATTAAATAACACTGGTGCAAACATGGACCTCTGTGGGACTTATCACTGCTCTCTATCTAGACATTGAGCTGTTGACCCCAACTCTCTGGATATGACCATTCAGCCAGTTCCTCTTTCACAGAACAGTACACCCATCAAATCCATCTCTCTCCTGTTTAGAGAGAATGTGGTGGAGAACTGTGTTAAAGGCTTGACAGAAATCCAGGTAAGTGACACCTGTAGTCTTTATCTTGTCCACTGAAATAGTCACTCCATCAGGAAAGGCCACTAATTTTATTAGGCAGGATTTACTTTTGCTGAAGCCATGCAGGCTGTCTCGAAACACATTCCTACTCTCCATGTGCCTTAGCATATCTCCTAGGAGGATCTGTTCAATTAGCTTCGCAGGCACAGAGAAGAGGGTGACAGGTTGGTAGTTCCCAAGGTCCTCCTTTCTACCCTTTTCAAAGATGGGTACAATGTTTCCCCCTTTTCATTTTTTCTAGAACTTCATCTGATTTCCATGTCTCAATGGCCCTCCTGCTATCCATCCACTTGAGAGGTGTGGGAAAAGAGGTTGCTAGTGCAGACTGAGGCAAAAGAATTGTTAAGAATTTCAGCCTTCTCATCGTCCATAGCTACCAGTTTGCCGCTCAGGTTCATCAGTGGGGTTATGCCTTCTTTCACCTTTCTGTTATAACTGATATACCTGCAGAAGTCTTCTTATTATTCTTTATGTCTCTTGCCAAGTTCAGCTCCAGCCCATGCTTTGGCTTTTCTTAACCCATCCCTACACAACCAGATTGTGCCTGTATGCTGTTCCCATGTTATCTGCCCCTGCATATACTGCCTGTGCATTTGTTTCATACCCCGTAGTTTGACCAGCAGGTCTTGACTCATGCAAGTCAGTCTCTTGCCATCCTTTCCTTTTTTCCTATACATAGGGTTTGAGAGCCATCCAGTTTGATCATCAGAGAGAAAGAAGAGAAAAAACAAAAGGTTGATTAATACAGTGTCATTGATTTTACAAGTTTGCACAGAAATTTGGGCTGACATGTTTTCAGCTTTTTGGTAGTGGGAAATATCTCACTGAAGAAGACCATGTCACCAAAAATGCTGACATACACTGCAATTATTCCATACAGTGATCACATTAACATGATATGCTAGTCATGTCTAAGTCTTCTGTAGCGCTCTATAATTTCTTGTGTCACCTTCATTGGCCTTTACAGAAGAACTCATCTTGGCTTTGTCTAAAACACTTGCTTTTCCAGTCTGTTAAGGTTGCAGAGGCTGTAAACATCAGTGTGTCTTGCTTGGAAGAGAGTTGTTATCTTCTGAGATTCTTCACAAGCTAAAGTAATTTCTGCCACCTCTTAAATTTCAGAGTAGTCTTTCATCTAAGGCCATGGTGATGAAATATATTTGCAATCATTTCATTCTACCAGTAATTAGGGCCCAAATCCTCCCCCCCAAATCTAGTTTCCTCCTGACCCAATAAATATCCAAAAAAGAGGTGGATTCATGAGAGCAGAAAACTGGACTAATAGTATGCCAGTTAGACCAAGCATATCTTGTTCTATATATTTATGAAACTTGCTCCATTTGAACAGTGCCATAGCTGTTTGAACACAGAGAAACATTATCCAAAGTCATGTAATTCCCTTTATCCATCCTTCTCCAAGCCAGCTTGGAAATTAGGCAACTGCCATAAAAACTGCCATAGTTGTGTCTTTGTATACAAGGCCAATGGATCGTCATTAGAGGAACACCTAAAAACCAAGCAATTCTCATTCACCTTTCACCCTGGAGAAGCGATGCATTCTCAAGACCAGGGGTGAGTGCACCCAGAGGACAAAAATGAAGACTACTGCATGACAAATGACAGTGGAGATAGGGCCACTGGTATCTAACACCATGGAACATGCGTGTGACCACAAAGAATTGCCATTAGGTCCCAAACATAGTAAAAACCCTGTGTGTTTCAACATGCGAAAAAGCATGTAACTGCATTCAGCTATTCCAAATGTACACAGAGACACGCATACGACTTAACCCATATGAAGCTTTTTAGCGGTGTAATTTCTTAGAAAAAGCATTGCTCATGAGCTAAAGAATATAGCAATACATCCTTACTACCTTATTCCTTGCTGCCTAACCTATAAGAGAATGCATCACCACATACCTAGTAATTCTCCATTGAAGTAATGAAAAAATAATCTGACAAATGTTGCCATCACATAATTGGTATAATGAGTTTCAACGGGGATGAGGTTCTGAGCATGATTTGTAGCTGGTGTAGATTAAGGATAAATCATGGAAGCTATTGCAGATTTAACTTTGACATCACTGAGACAGAAGTCTGACCTGAATTTTTTTGGCAATTGTCAGAATAAAGCAGATGAAAATAAGAAATTCAATCAAAACTTGACCAAAAGATATATAAAATATTGTAGAAGAGATGCGAAGCATCTTACAAGCTTCTTTAGAAATAATAAAAGAACAAACTGTCACCTGAAATTTGAACTACAAAAGGTCTTGGGTCTTGTTACTTATTGCTTTCATTTGTTCTGCTAGGCTTTGAGGGATGTTCTGAAATAAAGTGTTAGGATAAGCTTGTGCTTTCAGGGACTAGCAGGACAGCTTCTCATTTCTAGGTACCGCTCTGCTGTGATATTGTTTGTGTTTAAGGAGCTCTGAGCTGAAAAACTGCCATTCTTCTCTCTTAATGTATCGCTTTCCTCATTGACTGCATTTTTATCTGTTTGGTTGGATTGGGAGGTAAGTGCATGCTTGTGTATATGTTTAATATATAAAGTTCAAGGCTTCTTTTTACATAAAGTAAGACCTGAAAAAAACCCACAAACATTCTAATTCTGTTCTCAACTAAGTACCACAAACATAATACTTGTGAAATTTACAAAAAATTGTCATTGTTTGCATTATACTTATGCTCAGCAAAGTAAATAGCTTACTGGTTTCTACAAATAAGCAGTAGATACTAGGGTTTACAGTGATTTTTTTTTTCCAAATAACACTAGATCAGAGTCCAGGGATTGTTCAGTCCAGGTCTTCTTGCTTTAGGTTTACTTTCATTTCTAGAAGCTTATGCGCTGTCTCTTTACTGAGGTGCTTTTAACAGCTATTTTAACATCTGATGCTGACTGCAGAAAGTTACAGGGGCCAGAATAAAGAGAGCATTTTGCTTCTCTTTTTCTTTTTTTTTCTTTTTCTTCCCTTAAAAATATTGCAACAATAGATCCTTATGGAAGGAGAGGATAACTGGATGGTAACTGTAGTGTCTGTGGTGGTTATACCCCAAGGCGATAGTTCAAAATAAAACACAGACCTCATGTTTAAACAACTGCTGAGGTCATCTGACATATGAATGTGAAAACCATTTTTGAACAAATTCTTAATTACCTAGGGACAAAGGAGACATGATTAGGTGTATGTGGAGAAACATTGCTCTTTAAAACACATGAGGTTTTTCACCTCCAGATTGCTAATTATGTGTTACCCTGAATAAACAGTCAGACAGCAAAGCTGAGGTGATGTGTCTGGATAAAACAGAAATATGACATGAGAAATACATATAAATCAGAGGGAAGGACAGGGAGGATATAAAGAATAAAAGACAAATGATGACAGCTGATTGTGGAACACAGATTCCTGAGCTAGTGACCATGTAAACAGATGAGTACACAGGACAGATTAGCTGAACATGGGTATATTCTCCTTCATACCAGACTGGCTTGCACAAAACCAGCCAAGCATCTTTGACCTACAACTGAACTTTTCAGATAAACTATCTACAAATGCTGAAGAACTGACTGTAGCAATCAAATGACAAAAGACATGCAAGAAAAAGTTATTAGTAGCATGTTCATTAACCACTGTGAATTACTGATGACAAGTCCATGCTCTAAAACAATGCAACCAAGCATCTGAGTTGCTAAAGGTACATTTAAACATCTCAATTTAAATGTTTCATAAAAAAAAAAAAGAGATCAAAATAAAACCCACAAAGGTGGAAGATACGTATATGTTTTAGTAATCAAAAAGGAAAAACAAATGCATATTTAAGCACTCAAAAACTATTATTTCCCACTTGATCTTCAAAATCCATATTCTGGAATGCAATGTGATCTTCAGGAGTACAAAAATACTCTGAAATTCTGCATTTTCACAAACCAGCACTATACTGAGCAAGCCACTAGTCCATCAAGTCTTTGCTTCCACCTATAATAAGCAAACAATTTAGGGACATCATCATACCTATCCACAACTTTCAGAGCTATTTGAGAATTAATGCAGGCTAACCAACTTTTGAAGAATTTGGAAAAGACTGCATGAGCATATGCATCAAATTGTAACACTTTACAAATTTGTTCTTCTTGACATTTGGATCAAATTTCTTCTCCTCTCACTTGACAAATTAAAAAAAAAAGGAAAATTAAAAAAAACCTAGAACATAATAATTTACATCAGCTTATGTTTTACATTAAAAATTATCTTTGATTAGAAACTTATAGATGAAATTCTAATTTCCATAAACAATTTTTACAATTTCACTGAGATCAGAAACTCTAAAGAGAAACTCCAAAGGAAAACAAAGCTGTCCCAATTTAAAAGAAAACCAAGATGTCTGTCAAGGAAAGTGAGGAGCCCTTCTGGACTAGAAAGGGGTGGCTTCTTCCCAAAAACCACCACAACCTTTGAAATTAGGAGACTTTAATTAGAAAATGTAGAGAAAAAGGATAGCAACGCTTTACTGCAAATATGTATATGTATAACCAAAGGGAAAAAAAACCCCAAACAACAGAAAAAAACAAACAAACAAAAAACCCAGAACAGAACAAACAACAACAACGTAACCAAAACTTTCAAACAGATAAAGCCCTGTCTCTGCTCCTTTGGAGCAGTCCTATTTACAGACAGTGGGAGGTGATGCCGCACCTCTGGAGAGAGGGGCTGCAGTGACTCGTTCACAGGCTCTGGTGAGGCAAAGCAGGAGGGCAGGGGGAGGTGCTGGTTCTGAAAAACTCCTGTGGGAATGGCGGCCACGGGGACGCGATGAAACCCCTCCCGTGGGCAATGCAAAGATCCGCTCACTGTCCTTTGTCTGAAAGTATTGGGGAGGCGGAGATGTTAGCAACATCTCTGCAGATGACACTGGGCCCTCAAGGAGCTTTCAGCAAACCCAGTTAGCAGCGAGTGCTCTCTCCGAAGAACAGCGCAGGGCACACAGGGTCGGGGGCTGAGCCAGGGGAACCCCCACCAGGTGCTTCCATCAGCCCAGCAAACGGTGGTTGGCACACAAAGCAGCCGGAGAAGAGAGGTGTGGCAAAAACCCGGAATCTTCTCTACCCAACTCTCCACCTCCCCCCAGCTCTCTCCACAGCCATCCCGTTGGAATGCAAAGCTATGAGCCATCCCTTTGCTTATCCTTTAGATAGTTAGCTGGCTCTGGAGCAGGTAGTGGGGGGGCTGGGCTTCAACAAGCCGTCTGTCCTGGCCTTCACCTCCCAAACCATGATGTTGGTAAGGGAGAGGAAAACAAAAAAAAGAAAATTTTGAAACTATAACAGATAATCAGAGCACTCTTAAGTATGAAGATCAGAAATATTATGACAGGCAGTGAACACAATTGATTCTAAGGATTTTCCACATCTGAATACTAAAACATTGCTAAGAGTGAAAAACTAATTTCCTGGAGAATGCACACCACAGTAGCAATAGGAAGAATGTCTAGGTTTTAACATTTGACTCCCAAGTGCAAAAATGCTGAGCACCTCTGAAGGAGGGACAATTCAAATTTATTCACCTTTAGGAGTTACTTCTATTGGGACTCTAGCTAAGAATCCTTGCAAATTTTCCCTTGCAAAAGGGAAATATTTTCCCTATTTTGACATCCATTAGTAGCAGAAGTGTGCAAATCTAGCAAGAGACTGCCCATTTCCAAAGTAAAATCTGAAAACCACACAATTCAGATTGATGTGTGTACATTGACATAGAAAGGATAGAGGAAAACTGCCCACACACTGCAAGAATGATTCCTTCACTATTTCACTCAGTGCACACACACAGTACCTTGAACTGTGCTAATGAGGTATCTCAAGCTACTTCATGGCCTTAGCAAATTTCATACATCAACACCCACACATGCAGTATTAGTTTTTCAGTCTCTTCTGTGTTTTCAAGTAACTCTGTCTTTTTGCTTCTCAGTGTCACCACCATCTTGGCTTCCCAAAATTCTTTATCACCATTGCATCATCAGGAATATTTCAGTTTCATAAGCAGTGAAATGAACTGAAGGTGTTCAAAGACGTCTTGCAATTGTTTGCCTATCATTTCACAGTAATTTCACAATATATTCGGTGTTGGAAGGGATTCACAAGGATCATCAAGTCTAACTCCATAGTGAATGCCCATATGGGAATCAAACACACAACCATGCTCTAACCAACTGAACTTAATCTCAGGGTATTTTTCTCAGTTTACTCCCAAAAAGATAATTAATGATTTCTGGTTGAGTAGGATATATATTCCTATATTCCTATGTTATATATTCCTTCTGATAGTAATAACTGGGACAGTTTCTTTTGATTAAAAAAAAACCAAAAAACAGGTGAACAGGACTTCAAGAAGAATGGGGATAGGTGACCTTTGAGCTCTTTTGAAATCCCACTCTGTTTCTGAGTTTCATGAACACTTCATATTGGCTGTAATTCTCACAGCTATTTTTTGCAATCACCAGTATTTGAAAATAAAGTTACAATCAACCTTTGTGTGCTCTAGTGGAATCAAAATGTATAAAGTTCTTGATAATGATAGTGAATAGAAGACAATTCTCAGATCCTAGGAAGATCTTCCATTTTAAAAAAATGTCTGGTGTTGGGGAAGATAAACAAATGTTACCAGATGGAAATTCCTTCGATAAGAGAGGAGCCTGCTTCATAAATTACTTGATCAAGAACGGACGATTTACAGCTACCTATAATTCTTTTCTCACTTTTACAAGATCTGGGAAAACTCAAAGGAGATGTTTCAAGGCCTGCAGATAACGTTTGTTTCCCCTAATTAGTCCTTGAAGGCAAAGATTACCTTATGATGAAAACCAGAACTGGATTGCCTAAACCCTACTTAGCATAGTTAATCTCCCTCATTAACATGTCTTACCTTCTCATTAACATACTGCATTTCTCGGTACTATATATTGTAACGCACATTTCAATAAAGTTCCAGTTTTCACCCCCACCTGGGATCGTTTAGTTAATGACCGCTGACAGTCTGGTACTCTTTATTTTTTATTAAAAAAACAAACGAAGAACCAACCAAAAGTAGCTTTTCTGAATTCATTTTGTGAATTAACTAACAAACAAAAAAAGACAAACTACACTCAGGGAAATTTGTGTGACATGTTTCTGCGTTATTTGTAGATAACTGCCAACAACAAAAATTGTTTGAAAGTACATTTATGCTCACAATAAAAGCAATCCCATACAAAGCAGGCACTAAAACTAAAATACAGATGACAGTTCGCTGAAGTGAGGCCACCAACTCTTAATATCTAGAGCACAAAACAAAAAGCCAGTTTAAAATATGCAAGGTTCCCAGCTTAATGAATAAATGCTGTCCAAAAAGCGTTACCATACGTAAAAGTTAATGACTAAAAAGCAGTGAGACATTGGGCACTATTCTGATTTTAATAGTAAATGTCACAAATTTGTGAACAGTCTCATGTGTTTAAGTTTCTGAAACAGCATGAACATATTAATGAAATAACAGTTCTATATGCCATATCCAAGTTATAAATATTAATATTTCTATAATAATTTTAAATCAAAATATATAAATAGTCTTGCTTGTGAGACCAGAACCTAAAGCTCAAGTCTTTCATTCCATACCCCAGCTATTGGGGGAATATATAGTTGGTCATACAGAGAAAGGCAAAGACCAAGGGGAGAGTCAGGGGTGGTCAGTAATGTACTGTGTGTGAAGTTTTGTTTCATAGGTTGTCTCCAGATGTGTGAGAAACATGCATGTATGACCAGGCTACACAGGACATGGTGCCTGGAGAGAAAGGTAGTGGAAACTAAAGGAGTTTTATTTGAATACTGGGAAAAACTCAGGCCCTAATCACCTCTGCGCTATCAAGACAGAAACCTTTCATAGGCATATCTCTAGGCATTGAAAACTTCACTGCCAAAAAGTAAAAGATGACTAAAAACTTGTACTTGGAATTGTGGATCACACTTTTGGATCTGATGACTACTTCTACCTACATCCCTTCAAAGGGACTAAAAAAGTCCCTGAGAAAACAAGGAGGGCTTAAATCCAAGTGTCCCAAACAAACATCAACAACTGGCTCAACTTTCTTGACCTTAGAGTACCAAAGATACCTTTTATTTTAGTCCTATATTAAACAGTAACATAGAAATGTGAGCATCTTCTGGAACACTGAGTGTAATACACACAGTAAAAGGAAGGCTAATATCAAAAGCTTGCCTTTTAATCCCATTTTCTTCACTATTTTTCTTTGTTTAAAAAAATATGAAAGGCTCTAACTTTATTTTTCCCATCTTCAGAATGAAGTTAGAAATCTCTTTAAAAATTATCATTGTTTAAGAGTTTTCATTATTTGTATAATAGTAGAAGCTCAAAAATACTGTTAAAGGTGTGTTGGGTTTTTTAAAATCTTGTTTTGAAAATATACAGAGAAATGGTTGTAGTAAGTATTGTAGTAAGTTTCTATATAAGAGGCATAAACTCCTCATGAATATATAATTTGTTTCTTGAACATCAAGGTTGTATGTTTATTAAGAACCGTCTCTGGTTATTCAATTATTTCCACAGAGATATGTCAGAAAATACCCCATGGGAATTTTGCTCTCAATCTAACATTGCTGAGTCCTTGAACACTCAAGAGTCAATGTAACACATGTGAAAAGATGTTTTTCCTAAAACAGCTTTAAAAGCAATAGTACGGCTCTAAGGGAGTAAAGAGAAGTACAAACATCACATCCTCTTCTTTTGCCTCTGGAAGATCTGTATTGTCAATGAAACAAAGAATCAATTAATAAGATTTGAGTTGCTGGTGAGAATGTATCCATCATTCAACTTCACGAAAATTGTGCTGTCAAACAAGTGCTATGAGCCTCCTTTCATCTTTTTTACTCACTTGTACAGTGCTTGAGATTGCATTGGTATACTTGAGAATCAGTTATCAAAAATGAAACACATTATTGGGAACCAACTGTGCTTGTGATTCTGCCAGAATGTTTCTCTTCTTGAAGTGCTCAAATGTCAGGTTGAGGTAATGAAATACTCAACACTTTAGATAACTCTAGTCCAACACAGTAAGCAGCAATGTCTTTTTCTTTTCTCTTTTCTTTTTAACCCAGAAAAATTGGCAAATAAATTATTAATTTTCAAAATCAACTTTGGGACTGAAAGGATGAGATTTTTCCAGGTTTCAGTTATTCTAAGGTCTTACAGAAAATTTCCAGATAATCACAAGCCTATGCACTTTTTTAAAAAGAATTCCACAGATCCATTGATTTTGTCCATCTGAAGCCTTTTATCATGGTAACTATATGCAGGAGGGCTTCATCCTCTTCTCTGTTAAAAATATAATATCCACAATAACATCACCATACATTCAGTTTTCTAGAGAGTACTGATAACACAATTGATGTTCCTGTCTGCCTAAAGGTGAAATCTACATATATTTGCAAAGACCACACCAAAACTAATGGCAGCAACAGCATCTCCACAAGTGAGACTGCTTCTCCCTTCTTCTTTTCTCTTTACTCACATGAAAATCATTGTGGTGGTTTANCTTTTTGGGTACTTTTTTTCCCCTTTCTCTCTTGGGGGGGGAGATCCATGTGGCCAGGCCTTGGGCTTGGCAGGGTGCCAACCCAAACCTCCACAATCATGAAGGTAAATAAAATCTATATAGACCCGGGATATCTAAATTTACCTTGACATCCATTCACTGGTTTATACTCTAACTTTACAACTTGTGAATATAATGCCATTGCGCAAGAGATGACTGCCAAAATCTCATAGTTTTATAAAGGTTTACCAGCTGGTGGCACATCTAATATCATTATAAAAATAACTCAATACAATAATGATCTATGAAATAGCTAAATTTTGTAAAATTTTACCCAAAAGAGGGAGAAGAAGACATCCTTGCTTTTATTATTTCAAACTACAGCTTTCTGTGGCCCAGTCATTTGAGCTCTGTACACTACATGTCCCACCAAGACACCATTTTCCTCTTAGGAGAAACTAGGAAGAAGCAGCTGACTTCTCATTCTTTCAAATAGGCAACTTAGATTTTGATTTCAAATTTTCAACTGGCAGAAAGCCCAGAAAATCAGCTGAGTGAAAGCCTAAAATGGTGAGGGGCAGAATACCAACCCAAACTTATTCACAATCTTTTATCATTCCTTTTGCAAGTGCACTTACAATGTGCAACAAGATGGGTGAGATTTTAAGTCTTAGGGCCTCAGCTTAACAATGATAGCATAACAGCGAAGTTTGAAATCATCACTTTTTTCCACTTGTTCTGTTATTACTACAGGTTAATAAGGACAGAGCAAAAGACAACCTGAGAGGACAAATAGTAGTTGTTTTTAATGGGAGGGATGGACAGAAAAGTCCCAGGGCAGCTGCCAAGCTCTGGCTGATCCATTGGCAGTCAATGGCAACAGACTTGGAACAAGGTGACCTGAAGCTTGGGTCTGCAGCTGTGGCATGCTTCACAAGTCAGGACCTTCACCTGGCTGAAGAACCTGGTAAGAAAATTAACCTACTCTGATCAATTGATTTGCCTCAGTGAGAAAAGAATATAATAATCCTTGGCTTCAAAACTAGTACTGATTATATGAGTTCAGTAACATTTTCATAAGTCAGATCTGATCAAAAATTTAGTAATATGTACGTATGCAAATGTCATGCCCTTTTACAACAAAGGAACTTCATCTGAAGTTCCAGGGACAGGACACTTATCTTTCATACCTCAGAAATTCACTTGTCTTGAAGCTTCTCTTTATTTACCTTCTCTTCTCTGTGTGGGTATACCTAGGCCATTGGTATTACCTATCAAAATAATTAACCTAATTAATACAGGCAAAGTATACAGGATAGCAATAGAAAGAACCTCTGTCCACATGCCTTAAAATGTAGAAAAAATCCTGTAGAAGCTTTTAAAAACTTTCACAGATGAAGAGAGGCAGAGGAAAGCAAGCATATGAATTTACAGACCTGTCAATTCCTGAAACTCCTGTTACTCCCACTCAGCCTAGCCATACCTTTCCCAGCAGAGGACGAAGGGGTGTTTCCCAAAGGTAGGCACCAGCATGACCATACTTGCACATACATGAACAGAAAACTACTTGTTGCCTAGGAAAAAAAAATATATTGGTTTGGACCAACAAATGTGTGTGTGTGTTGGGGGGAAAGGACAGGTCAAATTTCATAAAAGTGAAATGGTGGCTGTACCAAACCAGAGCCTTTGTCTCCTTGGGCAGCCCTGGAACAGCTGTCAGTCACTAGCACACCTGGAGTACTGTCCCCAGAGACCCAGTCCAGCCCCAGAGTTGTCAGTGGGCCCGAAGTACTGCCTGGCACGGTGGCCACAAGATAGATAAAAACAGAGACATGGCCATTGAGTGGTTATGGCCCTCCCATTTCCTGAACTCCTGGTAGCTGGATCTACACTGGTTCTGGGGTGATAGCTATAATTCTATTTTCTTCTCTCTCCTTCTTTACTTCTTCTCTTAATATCCTTTCCTGATATATGGGTAACTTAAAGCTGGATAAATTGGATTTTGCTAAGTTGTATGGGGTTGGTATGTGCTAAGTCAATGTTTTGTGGAATGTTTTATTTTGTTTGAATGTTGTCCTTTAAACTTTTGCTCAGTTCTCCTATTTTCTCAAGTTTACCAGTAAAAGTGTATTATTTGACCTTCTGAGAAACATGTGCAGTGTATTCTCCCTTGCACCCTCTCAAGATATAAAAGAACTGAAGGGCCTTTTAATAATTCTGTTGAGCAGATTTTTGGAGCCTTGTATATATGCAAAGTAAAACCCCTTCAATAAGCTCTTAGCTCAAACCTGGGGTCTTACAACTCCACACATTTTTTTTTAATTGACTTATTTATATTTGTTGAAAGATGGTTATATTTGTTGAAAGTGGGTATGCTTACAAAGGATTTGCAGCAGGTGGTTTGGCAGTTTATTCAGCAGCTAGAATCTGTGAAGGAGCAGAAATGCAAGGATCTGCCTGCAAAGCAAATTCAACCCATTCACATTACATGCACTATAACCAGCATACACGTCCATAAAAAGGAAGCAGGTTTTATTTTTATCCCCATCTGTCCTGTGTGTTTAGAAGATGAGTAGAGGGGTGGTTATCTCTGTTGGTCCTACTGGGCTCCCAGTCTACAGGTTCTGTCTACATCCAGCCCTCTGAAACCACTAGCACACCCAGTGAGACACATGAACTTTATTTATCCTTCCATTTGTACTTTTGCATCCACCAGTGAAAATACCTTTCCCTGAGGCCAAACAGAATCACGCACTGATGAAATCATTGCTCCTGCCCTCCAAGACTGTCAAGCCCCCTACTCTGAGTGTGGGAGGAGGCTTCAAGAAGCATCCCATGCACCTTGTGCCTCACCACACCAGCACTGAGCAAGCACAGACCAGTGCTGGCTGGAAGAGGACTGGGATGCCAGAGACAGCCATCCTCCAAGCTTGCGTGTGTACCACACAGAGAGGTTTCAGACCACTAGGCAGAGATCTGTCAGGTCTGAAAACTCTGACTTTCCTTCCCTGCTCCTAACTACTGTCACAGATGTCTAGACTTCATGGAAGGGATGAGTCTGGATGCCTGCAGAACAGCTGGAAGTGGGAAGCAGGAGCCAGCCTAATTGGCTCCAGTGTAGGACACAGCTATGTTGAAAAAGGAACAAAGAGAGCAGAAAGGGAGCTGTTTTCAGAGGCTGCAGACACAGTGAAACAATTAAAATCATTAATACTTTCCTAGTTTTGCTTCCCCGCTTAGAGAACTGTGCTAGATGCCATGAGACTGTATCACAAGACTGTGTCCAGAGGTTCTCCATGACCAGAGCTAGGGAGGTCCAGTACACACCACACAGATGTGGTCTGTTCTTGGAGAAAAATGAGGTACTCTGGGTTAAAAGTTGTATCCAACGTCAGCACTCCTGGTAGGACAAATGCCCTGCTCAAGTTTCAGTTATAGCCAGGAGACACCCCACAAGATTGCTTAGAAATGTGCATCATATCTTACAGCATATTGTGAACATACAACTATGGGAGGATTTAGCAGATCTTTGAAAAAAAAAAAACAACACAAACCACAGCAGCATAGTAAAAGAGTGCTCAGGTAATTATGATATGGGCAAACCCAATTACTCTAAAGGTACATTCAAATACAAAAGAGGAAGTTTGTTGGGAGTTACAAAATTTGATGAAGAGGCACAAGGAGCTGACTAATAAACATTAACAGTCTGTGGTTACTAACTCTAAGGCCTCCACTATACTGTAACAAAAACAAGACCTCTCTCGTCTGTCACATAGCACATAGAGCCATTTTGCCACTGCTTAGAAAAATCTTACATACAAAGCACTATTACCTAAATTGACTAAAAATTAATAACAGAAACAGCTGCAAAAATCTAAGTTTCACTCAGACTGCATGTAGGGCCTGTAAGCACTTTCTGGCTCTTCAGTCACATGTGGTTCTAGGAGGAAGGCCAAAACGAACATGTATGTACATAGCAGGCATACTACTGAACCCAGTGTAGGAAAAAAACCAAAAAAACAAACCCAAAACAGGAGCACAAAACTGAGAATAAGCTATGATATACACTGAGGAGGTATTTTGTTTGGTTAAGCAGCAATAAATGTTTCAGGACATCATTAGAGAGGGAGCAGTCTGGAAATAGACAACCAATAAATGATTTCTGCAAGGACAACCAGCAGCTTAGGAGGGAAAAAAAGACAAGTAATGTAAAGTTTCAAGATTAATAGGATACAAATCACAGGACCATGCTACTGCTTTACTGTTGTCTCACCTTTACCATAATATATATTTGGATTGGGCTATTAAACACTATTTCTCTTCTCTGAAATAAACAACTCCAGTCTGTGATTGTTTTACAGCTTCATTAAATTTTGATAATTTTCATTTCAATTAGACACTTAATGTCCAGGCAACACATTAATACAGCTCATTTGCCAGGATCAAAGTATATATTATAGGCTAGAAGCATATTGAATCAACTATACTAGGGGTATAGTGCATTTTCATGATAGAGAAAACAACTGTAATTTATAACAACTGCTATGTATCACAGCTCACAATTTTGCTAGTCTTCTAAGCAGACAAAATAATTTCCAACGATCCAAAGTAGAGGAATTATAGTCCCATTTTTTGGTTGGCCCTGACATAATTTTTGTAGCTATGGAAGCTTAAATTCCATATCTATTGTTCGTAAAATATTTTGCAACCTCTGTTCAAGAACTGGCTGTTCTTGAAATGATCTCCAGATTGAAACTATCATTTTCAAGTAACACAAAAAGTAAGGGCCAACATTTCTATGCCTTTACTGTTGAAGTAGTCACAGATCACTCCTCAGAATGAAATTACAGAGACATCATACCAGGATTGTTAGAATTCCTTTGACAAGAGAACTAACAAAGCAACACCTGTTTCTAGACTAGCATGGCTTGAGTATGGGGCTCTAAATGGAATCCTGTACCAAGTTCCTCGCTGACCTTGTATAAGACATTCCACTAATTTAAAAAGGAAAATGAAACAGTTATAGACTGATAGTTAAAAACAAGAAAAAAAACTAATAAACAGATAAACAGCATTTTCAAATATGGGAAATAAATCAAGCCCAGCTCTTCAAGCATCTGTACACCTTGCCAATTCTTGAGCGGCCCATTCTGAGTTTTCTCTGAAGAACCTGGATGATAAGGAAGAGGAACTCATTTTGAAAGAGTTAGTCTGGGAAAGTGAGTCTTACTACCATGGGAAGCAGAAAAATGAAGTAAGCAGGATAAGGTCAACACATTAACATTTACATGAATTCAGATCCCATATAACTTTAATCCTCTTCAGTGACAGGCAAACCATCAGAGGGGAGGAAATGAGACTTTAATTCAAAGTGTCTGGTTTAACCTTTAGAAAATAATTCAATTTTCTCCTTTTTTTCTGCTTTCCTGTTCTCCTTTCCATACATCCTGAAGGCACCTTTCTGTTTCTTAAAAATTAACTCTGTCTTTTTCAAACTTTCATTTAAATTTGGAGAAACTGTCCATGCACACTTTATGAGACCTAAAGTACACACGTGAGACTTAAACTCCTTTCAAACCCTTTGTGTCTCATTCCTGTAGACTTAACTGAACTCACAAAGAAGATTGAGTCAGGATTAATTAGCTCTATTCACCCAAAAGACCAGTGGACAAATGTTAGCAGTCACTGCCTGAGAAATCCAGGTGGACTTTTCAGCAACAAATCACCTGAAAACAGACAAACAGTACTAAAGTTACGAACAAAGGCACTCACCAATTATTTTGGAAGAGGAGTAGAGAATTATTTTCCAATGGAAGAAAGCAAAGGGGTAGGAGGGGGAGGGAGGAGATAGAGAGAGAGAGAACACCAAATCTTTAGTAAATGGGATTGGAAAATATTTAAAAACAGTGAGAAGACTAAAGCTTTAAAAAGTATTTTATTTTGTATAGTTCCTTGGGGCTATGTAGGGCAACAACCATCCTTCTCACTGGGATCCTTCACATTTCGCCAAGCAGGTGAACTGCAGCTCTCAGTGTCTAGAAAACTACAGCTGTGAAAAGGATCAGTTTAAGCAATCTGTCTGTCCTATATCAGCAGAATCACAGTGAGATAACAGAGTGTCTTTGTCTCAGGCAGGACATCAAAGAGAGAAAAATAATAGTGCCCCAAAGAACTGAATATACTCAGACCCAGACCCAAATGGAGAGAAGCCAACTTGTCTTGCTGAGAGACAATCTGTAAAGATGGAAATTTTCCCTATACAGTAATATCTTTATTTCTGACTATAACAACATAAGTACATCTTCCTTTCTAGGAGGGATTTCTGTTTACCTTCATGTACGTTAGTCTGAGAGTGCTTATGAGTTGGTATCATTTTTATAAAAAAATCTTAATAGTTTCAGTACAGCAAAACTTTTGTTAAAGATGAACATCTGTTATTGTTCTTTAGATAGGACACTGCAATAGTTCATACACACAAAAATGAGAATAGTTAGGCCTTACACATGATGAGTCACAGGAACATTACTTAAGGCAGGTACATGAAGGAGTTCTGGAAATGTGCTCATGCTCCTTGAAGACAATAAACTCTCCATGAAACTATTTCAGAGAATTCTTTCTCCTTGCCCCTTCGTGCTCCCAAGGGGGAAGTGAACTTACCTGGGTGTTGTGGGCCCAAATGGGCAAAAATGGAAGTGGGCTCCAGTGTAGCCCCTGCAAAAATCACAAGTGTTTTTGTACTTTTGTCCATCTGGCACAATCTCCAGGTAATGTGGAATGTCAAGAAAAAAATCCAAAAATGAAAAATAATCACAGATTTCAGTTCTTGATGAATAGATAGAAGTATATGTTTATTCTACTTCTTTTCTGTTAAAAAAAAAGGAAAAAAGAAAGAAACAAACCTGAAATAAGGCAGTTTTTCTTATTTTACTTTCTTTCATCATCACTGTAGTCAAAGAAGTTCCATTCCCCTCACTTCTTGTGTGGCACTGACTTTATTTTAAACACAACCCCCTGGAGTACTCAGTTGCCAAATTGCTGCATTTCTAAACATTCTAAATAGGACATTAGTTCTTAGCATGAATGTTTTGAAATCTGATCAACAAACCATTTCTCAATACATTAAGCAAAGCAAGCAAAATTAGGCTGTTTTATGTCAGGTACTTAGCAAAATCCCTTAATAATGTGTTTGAGTGCAGAAACCATTAATAAATGCATAATTCCTAAGATAGGCTTGATTAATTAAGTCATATGTGTATCCTTCTAATTAAAAAAAGAACATTAGGCAGATGAGTGGAATTTCTGAGTACAAAATTCAAAGGCTGTTTTGCTTTTATTTGAACAACGAAAGAAAAGCTGCTCATTAATATAGCTGCCAAAAAAACAGGAAGATTGCTGACACAAACCCCCCCAAACTCTGACTTATTCAAAACTCAGTATTTACTCGCTCATTTGTAGTCCAATTTTTAATCAGGTAGCTGCTTGATTAATTCAGGCAGTTCAAATTACAAGGGCAGCTGGTGCTATTATACACATAAGTAGATGATATGTTGGTTGTATTTCCTCTCAAGTAAATTGCTTAAAAGCAAAGCCTCACAGGTTTTTGAACTTTCAGGAATAGCTATTTTATGAAAAAATAACAGTCTAATGGTTGACTCCAGACTCTTGCCAAGCATGTACTTTACATGCAAATTTTGATATTATATCATAATTTGCAGCAAAACTGAAGCAATAACTATTTTTAAATGCATAGCTTTTCTGGTAAAACAGTTAGCTTTTTGACGTTCCTTTCTAAAATAATTAAACAAAAATGGGAAGAACACAAAACATAATGTTCTCAGACATAACAGGAACACAAAAAATTCTGTTAAGCTAACAGATATTGTTAAGCTTAACAATTTTGCCAAAGTTATTTTTGCAGATAAGTAGGATTGATAATAGTCAGCACAATTTAGTATAATACTGGTAGTGGTTAAGCCCCATATGTCTTAGAAATAGGAATCTGTTGAGGATAAAGGGTAAAGTTAGCAGCTTGTAGGTGGGCAAACCTGCTACCTGTCAGACACAGACAATAAACTGATCTGCAGGTCTAGTCCCAGTTGGGGAAAGGACTCTTCTGCTTTCAGCAGGGGGGTTGAACTACATGTTCGCCAGATATCATTATGTGACGTTGGCCCTGGAGGCACTGAACTACTTACAGGAACATATTGTCCTATGACTGTTTAATTAAAGGGAAGTGCTCTGATTTTGATGAGAAAACAACCAGGTGTTTGAGAGCAAGAGCAAAAACAATAGGTAACAATGACTAAGTGGCAGAAACTGAAAGACTTGATATAGGTTTGACAAAATACACTGCATTTATGGGACAGAGTGGAGAGGGGAAAGCAGAAACAAGGGCATGGTAGTAATTTGACTAAGATTTGGCAGGTCTGAAGAGATGTTATTTGGGCTTAAAAGTGCTGTCAAAGTTAGCCTGAATCTGATAGCCTGAAAGAAACTATAAGTCAGATCCAGTTACAAAACTACTGAATTGGTTTCTCCAAAAGCAACTGATGATTCAAATAGATTACTGCTATATCTTAGACTGTCAACATAAACAATTGTCCCCAATAACAAGCAAACCAGCTCAACATAAAACCAGCCAGAAGGCTGCTATGTGCAGGCCTAATTGGTTGATGCAGCTAGATTTCTAGGCCTTGTATAGAGGAAATTGCATAATTCCCAACAAAAGTGACAGGAGTTGAAGAAGGCTAGCCATGACTGCTACTTTTTCCCCTGTGTCTTCTTCTAAAAGAGTTGTCTGCAACCACTGAGACAGTGGCTGAAGCTTAGACAGATAGGCTGAGTCTGCAGCTGTGAAAAAGACAATACATTACTACCACACAATGAGAGCAAGATGATTTGCTTCATGTCTGGAATGTGACTTTTAATTAAGCAGGAATCTACTTTCTTGGACAAGAGAAAACTGCATACAGCTCGTCATTTCAGTTCCAACTCATAAGCTTTGCTTACGTAGCACCTGTGGAGAAGCATACAAGGAGAGAAAAAAGATATACTGTCCCACTTCTTCAAGGTGGGTGTTTATCCGAATGCATAAGACTTCCAGAGGCAATTCACAGACTTTTAAGCACTGAATTCCGAGACAATGGAATTGTCTGAGATCTCCACACAGGGAAAGATGCTTAAGTAGATCTATAAAAATATACATACAGCACTGCATGTACCCTTGTCTGCTTTTGCCATAACATATATGCTGGCATCTACCAGACTCTCCTTAGTAGACTGACACAAGGCTACCACCCTTCAAAAAAAATCCAGTAAAGGAGATTTAAAACAGTGAGACATTCAGCACAAGACAACCAATCCTGTTACTAGAAGGTTAGAGAATTACAGGGGAATCTGCAGAGACATGAGGTTGGAAGGGAGCAAGAAAAACATGTACAGTAAAAGTCAGGTTGGAAACTATTTAAATCAGGAATTTTAAACATTTAAATCACATTTCACAAGACTCAGCCTTCCAAAGTGGCTCACTTGATGGCATTGTCAATAGATATTATAGGAATGACAGAAAATAAATACAGTCTAGATTTAAATGTTTAATAGTAAATCCTGGTTAAAAACAGGCTCTAGTTTGGCCCCAGCTGGGCATGAGAAAGAGAAAATAAAGTTTACATATCCTAGAGTTTAATGAAATGAAATTTCGGCATGAGATTGAGTAAGATCCATCTTACAAATCAGCCACCTTTTCCACTGGTTTTGCTTTCCAAAACAACTTAAATTCTTAGTGCCTTCCTGGACTGTAATTAAATAATTTTGTCCTGTAGGAAAACCATGTCCTTTCTAAAGCTAAGACATGAGTCTAGTGCCTCCTGCTGTTCTAAGGCCTCCAGATTTTTCTTGTGCTACCCAGCATTTCCAATGTCCTTTGTCTGCTGCCCTCTTAGAAGATTTGCAAAGCTTAGTACACTCGCAGGAAGTTATAGTCTCTCTCATCCCCCCACTCAGCAAATTCTTCCTTTCCTCTACTTCTTTCTACTGTTTCATCCACAACCTTGTCAAAAGCCTACATATTTTTGTTTAGGTTGTGCTGTTTTAACTTTGTTTGTTTGTTTGTTTTGGTCTTAATAAAAACACCAAAACACAATTATACATTTTGCTGCGTATTTCACCCGAGAAAATAAGAGCTAGAATGGTCTAGAATCAGTTTGACTGAAGAGACTACTCCTGATTTACGTGATTTCAGAATGTGAAGACATGCTGATATACAGATAGAAATCAAAATCAGATCTTGCACAGCAGATAGGCATTGAGAAATCCCCAGCAGGTGGATTTTTGCCAACATTGTTAGTTTTCCTTAAGTATTTGTTTACTGTAGTTGCATGCCCTTGTCTCTGGACTGCCAGTGCACTAGATTCCATGTCTAATCCCTGAAGAGCAGCATTCTAGCACAATTTATATTTTCCTGGGACTCAGGTCAGATTAAGATCCAGGTCCACATCGCTTAATCTTCTATGGTTAAACATGACATCACAGAAATAAAAAATTAATAAAAAAATAAAACTGTTTATATACAGAAGTTTTCCTCTCCATTAAAAACCTTCTTCCCTCTACTGTTTCTCTTGATCTCTCCTGGATCAAAAAGCTAAGAAACCTGGACAACTCAAGAACAAATTTTACAAGTAAGAACCTTTTTTCTCTCTGTTTTTTTTTTGTTGATTGGTTGGTTGGTTGGTGTGGATTTTTGTTTGTTTGTGTTTGTTTTTTAATTTGGTTTAGTTTTTTCTTTTTTTATAATATTATTTCTCCCCTTTGTAGAAAATGCTTGCAATCCAAATATACACTCTAGGACGCCCTTTCCTACATACACATAGTAACTTGGCGCTTAGGCTGTGTGGGTTCAGATGCTTCAAAAAACAAAGGAAATACATTTGTCAGTTTTCAACTTTACTAAGAATATCATCTCTGTCTTTGTAAGACCTCACTCTGGTTGACCTCAGGGACAGCCGATGCAGCATGGACTTCCAGAGACAAGTTTCCTCAACAATTACATTTTCCTCCCTTGTACACAATCCCAGTGTTATTAAATGTTTGCAGACCATTCACTGCAGGACACAAGAGAACAGCCCATTCAGACCAAACCTGGAACAGGACAAACACTGAAGCCACCTAACAGCCAAGGGTCTGGAGCCAGGGCCAGGATACAAGCCAAGGCTGAAGCCAAAGACAGGAACCAAACAACCTGCCAAGAGGCAGGAACCAGAGCCAGGATATTATCCAAGAGTTGTGAGTCAGAGCCAAGACACAATTCAAAGGTCAGAAACAGCTGCCAGTGACTCGGATCAACCACAGGCTTCAACCATTCAACAGCTGAAGAAAAAATGCAGATACCACTTTAACACCCAGCAAGTAACTACATGGGATGGCCACATGTGTGACTGTGCAGCTGAAAAGCACCAGCCCTCCCTCACCCCAACATTTCTAACAGGTTCCAGCCAGCACTGAAATCAGGCCAAAGCCAGCAGCCCAGACTCAAACAAATTGCAAAATGTTTCATCACAGCTAAGAGGTAGGGTACAAAATAAGGGCTGAAAGTAGCATCACAGCTTCCTTGCCCCCAGAGGCCTGAATCGGCTTGATAACATAGTTCATTAAACATGACATGTGCACATGGTGCTGCATCCTTTTAGCTTTGGCAAGGTGAGCTACAGCATTCACTGTTGCCAGTGTGCAACAGAAAACTGGATGGCTAGACAACTGGAGATCAGAACACAGAAAAGCTAGAGGTACAAAACTACTTCTGAGCTAGTACAACCAACAAACTTGTGCCTGTAAAAATTGAAATTCCATTAAGATCAGATTGAAATCTAGCCCCTTTATAGATAATCAGACTATCATAGATGCTTAAGCAAAATTTAGGAGAAAAGACAGTGTATAAATACATCCTTATGCACAAATAGCCAAAGCATCATAATTAACACTCTCTCTCCTATAAAAGTCTTAAATAAGAATACGAAGTTTCAGAAATCAGAGCAGAAGAACATCAAGAAATATCTTATCACAATCTTTGGCTAGCAAACGAAAGGAAAACAAGTGCGTCCAAGCTGTAGGTGTAACAAGAGGGCTTATCTAACCACTAAATTAAAAAGCCCAAGTGGTGGAGGAATGAACCAAGACAGATAATCAGAGCCCACTGCACTGATGTATCTAAAGCTCATTCAATTAGACTTAGAAGCACTGATAAAATAGAGTTGTCTAATTTGCCCTGATTAAATACTTGGCCTTTCTCCAAACTTCATCCTCTCTTTATCATGTTTGAAATAAGTTTTAATGGGACACCTATATTTTTCCTCTAACATAGCGTCCAATTTTTATTTCTGCAGATGCCAAATTAGAGGCTGCATAGCAAAAAACAAGTTTCACATTATCACCATCCAAAATCATCAGGAGTAATGGTCTTCACTCTTCCACATGTGCATTTTACACGCTGATGACCCAGGTCAAGGAAATGCCTGTTTATTAAAGAAAAAAATGATGTTTTCACTTCATTGTCTGTGGAAAGAGTTTGTAAATACATGACAAGGTAAATGAAGTTTTGTTTAGAGATTATAGTATCTTCTATAGCTTCCTACGTAGGAGGGTGAGAGGTAAGAGTTCTGCAGTGGGAGTCATAATAAGGGTGAGTCATTTTGGTTATTTGACATGACCCTTTTTTGTGCTTGAAAGTACACATGATGAACCTATGTTGTCATATGATATCATCAAATTCAAATTCACCTACAGACATACTTTTGAGAATGTGTGTAAGTGGTTTTTGTTGAGGAAAGGAAAAAGATTAGGGCAAAAAAGAGGAAAGACATTTTGTTCAGCTTTGCTTATAAAGAACCATGTTGCCAAAAGGTAAATGAGCATCCTTTCTAGATGTGATAACAGTTTGTTATATTAGTATTTCCCTTTGCCAGAATCTCCATAGATACATCCACTCCTAGTTAAATTGCAAAGATTGATTTTTATTTTTTAAATAAAATGTTATTTTTCAAAAGCATCAACATTTCTGTGGGATTACAAAATCCATACTTTGGTATTTAAATCCCTCTCAATTTCTCTTGGACTGGGAAAGTGGAATATGAGGCGAATGAACTACATATTGAAGTCTCAGGCTAAGAAAAAGGGAAATCAAAATAACATAAATGTATATATTTATCTAGGAAAATCTCATTGCTGACATAGAGAGATCAAGAAATAATAGATTTCAATGAGCTTAGACATTGCCCCATTTTATTTGGTTTGAATTTACCACAATATTATTTTTAAAAGGTGGGATAAGTGGAAAAAAAGTGGTGTGATACATGTTTTCTAAATGTTTTTAAGACTATTAAAAATGTAAGTGATAGGACATATCAATCCAAACCTCTCAAATAATTACTGTTTCTCTAGTCGACTAAAGAAAACTTACCCCCATCCCCCAAAGAAAAAATACTCAGACTTCAGAATGTTTAAAGCTTCGTTTCATGTGGCTGTCCTCACTAGAAAATCAAGCTTCCTCAGTGAAAGAGGCCATGAAATGACTGCAGAGAGGTTTTGAGCTAAAAGTAGTGGGGACTATGGTGAAGGGGAAAAAGAGAGAGAGATTATTTGTTTACTTTTGTGTGTGTGTGTGTGTGTGTGTGAACTGTGCTGAGAAGATGAATCTAATACTTCTCACCACTGCTCAGTACGGAAGTGCTCTTCTTTTCTTTCCTTGACAGTCTATTTCTTTCTAGTCATATACTGAAAGATATCTACTATCAATAGTGGTAATATCATCAACCATCATGCATTTGTTACATAGGTGTCAAGCATCTTCTAAACATCACTGTTAAAACTTAATATGGGATTTTTTTTTTTTTCAGACTAAAGAAATATCTATGCCTTTGCAGGTACAAGTCCTGTGGAGTTCCAAATATACTTCAGAAGCAACTAGAAATTATGGAATTAGGCCACCCATAAAGCCAAGAAGAGGAAAAGTAGATTTAAGTCTATCATTTAGCCTGAGGTCTAAAGACACTTTGTGACAAGGTTACGACATATGTACTACAAGTAGAAGCTCACTTCTCTAAAGGGGAAGTACCTGGCTTCTATTAAAGCTGGATGGGTTCTTATGTCCCTGTAATTTCACAGCTGCATGGAAGATTCCTCAGGGATCTCTCCATTTAAACATCAGCAAGTGCCTGGAGGCAAAACCATATGGGTTGAAAAGGACTCTCCCAGTATTTTTTCCTTGTAAATCCTACTAATTTATGACGCTGTGTTAATTCCTTGAGATCTCTGAAGAACTATTACATAAATCTTTTTAACTGCATTATCATCTCTTGCACACAAATCATAATTTATTCTAAGGACTTCGAAGATCATCAGTTATCCTGTCTGCAGCTCCAGCCTGACATGGCAACACATTAAAAATGGAGAGACTTTTCCCAACAAAGTTTTTCACTTTAAATTGCCAGGGGACTGAAACTATTAGGAGGTCACTTTCAAATACATAGCTATCATATTTTTATAATCTCTAGGAGCTTCTGTTCAACTCTGCAGTCTATTAAGACACCAACCATCTTCCCCCTGGCCTCTATTATTTAAGACTTGTTCAATACCCTCATTATGGTATTGATGCCTAAGGGATTCTTAGATTTTTGATTTTTCAATTTTATAGATGTTAGAAATTATTGTAGATCTAATGTACTAGTAAAATAACTTCAGTAACTGAATGTTTATACATACTAACCCCATCCTATATCAACCCCTCAGAATTCCAGTGGCTGTTTAGTCTCTTAGTCTACCTTAGTTTCAAGGTAGAATTGAAGAGAAGCGCCATGAAGCCTGTACTACAAGATAAAGACCGGGACAGAAGGACCTCCAAATCTGAAGCTTTGGAAGGCCTCCAAGGACCTGACATGCTGTGAAGAAGACAACGACAATGAAGGAAGGGTCCCAAGACCCCAGACAATTCCCGACGGGGTGTACCTGGGGCGGAACGGGGCAGGACTGGGGGAAATAACAGAATGGGATTGGATGGACACTATTATAAAATCTTGTAACAAGGGTCTAAACGGGGGATTCCTGTGTAAATGTATTCCTGGAGCCTATTTGGCTCATTAAAGCTCCTGCTCACTTATCTCCTACTAAAGTTGCGTGCAGTTTTTTTTTCTTCGCTCCTTAAGGCAATAGTATGTTAACATATATTTGACCTTGATGGGCTCCATCCCCAGTATTATCCCAAACCAACTCTTGGAATGGAGGACACATCAGGAAAGAAGCTTCTGCTTTCTAAACATGTTCAGAAATAGGCACCTTTTTCTGTGTATTTCAAGGAAGATTACTTTGGTGTTTGAAAAAGGTCTTCCTGCTTCACATCTGTTTACATGTCTGGTTTGAATATGTTCCCTGTATCAAAAGCATGAAACACCTGTAAAAATATTTTGATTGTTTGTCATAGAAAGTCCAAAAAAACACCCCCACAGGAACAGGAAAAATATACCACTAAAAGGAAAAAAAAATAATTAAAGAGGCTTCAAAGCAACTCAGACAAAGAGGGTTTTACCAAACGGAAAAGGCAGCTGTAATGGCTGAACAATTTTTATCAGTATTCTAACAAATAATGCCTCCTGTACTTTAATGTGAAATCCATGGACTTATATAGCTTAAAAAATGCCAGAGGCTTATTATCTTTACAGATTGCATGACAAGAATATTCATATAATTTGATTCTACTTTTTAAGACAATAGAATTCCTCCAGGTGTTAATGGTAGATAACTTGTGTGCTGGTTCAATAATCTACGAATTATAGAATCTCTCAGGTAGAAGAATGTCATTAATCTGATTAAATCATTTATATTTCTGGAAAGCAAAATCTTATTAGGTCCTTGGCATTTGACTGTGTGTATTCTGCAGCTGTGTTTGTAGTTTATGGTATGGAGGAAGAGGTATATATTTTATCTAACCATCACACAGCTGGAAGAGAATCAGAGTCTCTTATAGTCTAATTTACAGTGCCATTCATAAATCTCAGGGCATACCCTGCATTGCATAGGTTGTCCACTTAAAGCACCATAACACTTCTGAGAATGATGGTTGCTTCTGAGTAATTCTCATCCACCCACTACAGGGTAACCATGCTAATACAAGCAAAATTATCACACACACTAACATAAGATAGAATCAAACCAACTGCCACAATTAAAGTGAGGGCTGTTTTCCACTAAATACAGCAGGACCACCAAATGCAACATATGTTTGCAGAAAGCACAGTCTGATCCCACTTCAGTAGCTATGATTTTAAAACAGCAGCATAGGGGATTGTGAAAGGATATTTACTTCTAACTTAGCACATAATAATGACGCTAAAACTAGATGCATTTTAAGTTAGGAAAAACAGAAAATTAGTTCTTACAGCACAGGGCATATTTTCTGCAGCAAGTATCACCACATCACATGAAATAATGTGTTGTTTTATATACAAGCATCAAACTCCAGTCATCTTTGTACACCATTGTGCAGTATATCTAACTTCTATTCTGACAGGTTCTTCCATTTGAAACTTATCTTCCTACATTTCCATGTCAATCAGAAGCAGCACAACAAACATAAAGATGTTCTCATAGTAAAGAAATAAAACCCACTGTAGATTTTTAGTAATTTCAATATTAAGATATTTAGATTTCTTAAGGAAATGTTTTGATGTTGTACCTGTTGTAACTGCCATGTCAGACAACTTACAAATAGAATAAGTGAGTGAATAATAGAAAGCTATATCTGTAGGTCATTATTCTGGTAATATTTATTTACAGTCAACTAAAATTCACATCCATTTAGGGCTATGAATGGGTTTAAATGCTAGAAGTATCTCTTCAACCAAAAGACTGTTTTTCTGCTTTTATGGAAAACATGAGCTAGTATGATCATTTATCTTCTTGCCCTTCTAAATGTCCAGAATATTTAAGTGCACAATAAACTGCATAGAAAAAGTTGAGAACACCGATGCCCAATTTAGTGCTAATTAAAATATATGACCTTATAGTCCCTTCTTGCTTTGAAAACATGAGGTTTTGTATTTCAGATTTTGTCATGAAACTCAGTCTTAATACTAGAAGTAACTTATGGAGTACACACGGTGTGTAATCAGCCACTCTAAATAGTATAAAGCCTTACAAGTCTTAATATTACTGAATAAAGTACAGGTTTTAACCCCTTTATATGAATTACCAAGGATTCCTTACAGTGCATTACTGGTCATCTATCAAATGTGTGAAAAGAGAGTAGAAGGAGCAGCTTCACATATTCACCTTACTCTTCTAACAAAAAATAGTTTCCTTTTGTTAGTCATCTTACTTTCTGGCAACAAAAAAAAAAAAAAAAAAAAAAAAAGAGATAGCATATTTCACCTCTGTACTCCAAAATCTGGCAACATAAAATGTAGCATGTTCATCACAGTGGAAGTGAGAAATAAGAGTCCTCTTCACCCTTCTGTAGCAGCCCCTATTGTGTCATAGCAAAAAGTCACCTTGTGTAAAACAGTCTCTCTCTCAGGACAAATTCTCTCCTAGTCAGTCTGGCACAGTGTAACTGAAATTAAATAGCCATCAACAATTTGTACCATAAGAAAGGTTAGTGCTCTTTTTGTCAACAGGTTTTTGAAGTGCTTGTTGAGAACAGACTTTCCCAACTAAGCCCGGTGCACATGGCACAGGTCTGCATGAACACATGCCTGCTGATACCACCATGACAGCCCACTTCCTTAAAGCCTCTTAAGTGAGAAAAATGCCCATGCTTTCAGACATGTCCACTTGAGTCACTGCCAGAGGAAATTTACAGGCCATCTGGAGAATGTAAAAGTGATGATTCTTTCATCTGTCTTAAATCACACGTGTATTAAGCATGCTCTCACAATCAGTTCACTGCTCAGTTAGACAACATGCTCAAAGTTCGATGATTTCTTATCCTTAAGAAAGTCCTCTGCAAAGAACAAGATACATAGATACAAGCACAGTTTCTTATGACCATCCTCACTGTTCCTCAGGACAAGCATATCTAATTAATGTTTGCTAGATAGGGTAAACATCTGCTAAATAGCCAAATTTACAGAGAAGAGAAAACCAGGCAATATCTTTCCTTCAGGTTTAAAGACCTCATTTGCTCCTTCTCTATAGCTACTGTGGCTTTACTGTAGCTACAAGGCATTATTCAGCATATGTAATGTTCCTGCAAAGTGTACTATATGGAGTGATAAAAATCCAAGCAGGTGGAAAAATAACAAGATTATTCAATGCTGAATGAGCAGTAAAGGTCTGTTAGAAGCTCTGTGCTGAAGGATTTTAGTATTCTCTAGGAGATACTCTGATTTGTTTTCCTATATCCACTAGCCATCAAATCCAAGAACAATGACCTTTTTTTTGACCTGGAAGATGTTATAACACATATCAGAAGAAAAATCTAGATTCAGAAGGCAGTAAATACAGCACTGCTTCCTGTACCTCATAGTGGGAAGGAGAAAGTCAAAAGAAATTACAGGATCAGCTGTAGGTAATGCTGTCACATTATTCACAGTCCTCAGTACAAACAGACTTAAGACTTAAACTATCACGCCTTCTCATCTAATGTGAATAGCTCTCTTCCAGTCTTTTGTAGGAAAAACAATGAACTTCACTAGGAAGATATGTACAAGAACCCTGTTTCCAAAAAATTCTAAAGTTTCAATAACAAAATTAAATTTGCTTTTGTCCTACACAAAGGACAGTTTCTACATATTCACAAAAAATAGTAAACCAGTCATAGAGTTTTTTAAAGATTTAATTCTTACATAGTATTGGGGGGTTTTCACTAAAATTTAAATAGGTCCTAAGTTCTTATGTCTGTGTACTCCATTACAGAAACTTAAACTACAAAAGCAGACAAAGAGTTCTTCTCAACCAAACGCAAGTAGAAATACTAGTAGAGTGAGTATAGAACAAAAAAAAAAAGAGGGAATGGAAGACAGAACAGCACAGAACATGAGTAACAGATTATCTATTGTTGGAAACTACAGAAACTTCTCAGATTCTCTGGCTGTGATACATTACAATGGCTTGCACAGCTGAGAGCTCTCCTGGGACAAGACACAGGGAAGAAGGATCAAGCCTAACAGTATGTCACAGTGCCTTGTCAAAACTGTATTTCAGGTGATAACCCTTTTATTAAGAGATCTTTGATCTTCAGGTTATCCAAGATGTGTGTTCAGTGGGGGGGACTAGAGGTGAGCAAACAAAAGCATCTGCCAAGACAGAAATATCCTTTTGCAATAGTAACTGTCTACTCATAATGGGTGTTATAAATGCATTGTTTGGAGGGTGGTAAAGGTTGCTATTTCTTTTTTTTTATATACATAACTATGTATTTGACTGTGATATCATGCTTACCATTACTTTTTGGCAGATTAAATATTTGTGTGTGTAAATGGAGGATATATAGTACTGGCCTTTTAAAAAACAACTATTCTTGCAACAACAGCACATGTATATACTTCTTGTTCCTCTTATTCAATAAAAATTATAACTTTAGGTACAAAATAGTTCACATTTCAGTTTCCCACAAAAAAAAAATCTCAAATCTGGTTCTCAGAACTCTCAGCAAAAGGATTGAAGTCCTTTACAGGATTTTAAAAATATCTGCAAGTGTGAATAAATACATTAAATGTATGACTTCTTTTTGCCTCCATCATTCTTAAGGTTTCTTTTACATCCCGTAAAACAATGATATCAGACTCACTCTTGGATTCTGTGTGTATTTTTTAATTCATAATGAATATTCTTCTTAAGTCCTCTGATTAAACTGGTATGAAATGCAGCAAACAAATAAATACTGATAGCCCTAAATAAAGAAAACTGAGGGTAACACTGGCTAACCTCCATTCAACTGGGACCTCCTTATTTAGCCAGGACTGCTGATAAATGATTTGTCATGGCTCAGTAGGCATTTTCACCAGTTCCCTCAGTACCCTCAGGTGGATCTGTTTCAGCCCCATGGACTTTGAGTGTGTAAGTGGGGAAGCAGGTTACTGTCTATTTCATTCTGCATTATGGTGGCTTCATTCCGCTCCCCATCCCTGTCTTCCAGCTCATAGACTGGGTACGCTGAGGGTAACTGCTCTGACTATTAAAGGCTCAGCCTTTTCCCTATCCTTTGTCACTACATGGGCATGAATTTTTTACATGACATCTTGCAGAAGCTGAACTGCATGCACTACTAAACACAAAGGCTACATCTCACCACCTGAGTTCTTTTCCAGTACTTCAACTGAAGTGAGCCAGCATAAATATGAATAGCAAAGAAAGCTCTGATAAGTTGTGAGGTTTAATTTTCCATCATTAATGATCCCCAAGGATGCACTATCACCATTTAAAATAAGAGTAATTAATTCTTAATATAATCTGCTCAGAATTTGCATATCAGAGACAGGCCTAAATCTTCTCTAGAAAAATGTAACATACCATATATCTGTTATCATTTTATGTCTAGTACTCATCACATTCATGCATATTATTCTTCAGGAGTATCTGCACTGTGAGGGATCCTTTCTGAACATAGACTGCATGGGTAGACAGCATTCAGAAATTTCTTGATTAATTTTCTGCTCCATAAACTAGCAAAAGAACAAAAAGCTTTCCTGCCACTTTATTAAAACTGATGGCAAAATTATAAATTCTTCTCCATATCCACCCAAAATGCTGGAGCATGGAGCTGAATTCTCCCAGAATTCTCATGGAATCTAATAAACTCAAAACAACCAAAGAACAATTTTGCAGATTGCATCTCTGCTCTGCAGAGGCTGAGCCTGTGGACACCCCTTACCACAGATCATGAGGTCCATGTTAACTGTTCAGCCAGGACTACAAGCATTTTATGACTCTACAGGAACTGAAGGCAGGCAAAAACTGTAGTCAAGAACTTAGAAGTTGGTGCTCTTGCTCCATTTCATTCTGAATATTTCCATGTAAAATCACCAGTTATTTTCTAAGATCTTTTTTTTTTTGTGGTAATTTTGAAAATTCTACTTCTCAATTCAGAAAGCCTGAATTCTGTCTTTTGGACCAGCTCTATTGTCTTGTTGTCTGAAGTAGACAAACCATCATCATAAAAGAAGGAACACCATGGAGACATACTTTCTGTGCAAACTACCTTCCCATATTCTCACATGGGTTTATCCCAGGTTCTCAACACTAGAATTTTAATACAGGGGTCAGACCACACCTCTACCATATTCTTTACTTCCTCTTAAAGTATATCTGAATGGTAAAGGCATCTTAGACATGAGCAGACACCTGATGCAAGGGGGAACTGGGAACGGCTGATCTGCCACCCTCTCTCAATGTGAACTAAGAGGCAGATTTTGCTCAGGCAACCTGGCCCAAGGAAGGCCAGCAGTAACATCTGAAGCTCAGGCAGCCAGCACTGGATTTGCCACCAGGAGCATCATGACCGGCGGGACTTGCAGATGACTTGCACAGCTTAGCTCTCAGAAGAAGGAAACAGCTAGCTCATCTGGCTGCACTACTGATTCCCCTTTGGCTCCCTTAGGGGAAAAGTGGCACCCCTACTCAAGACTTCCCATATCTGCTCATAAGAAGCTGATGCAATCAAGTGTGCTAACCCTGAGAAGGGGTGTTTTTGGCAGCAGTCACTTCATGGATAGGGTCACCTCACTGTAAGGGCAGAGACAGCTAGTTATGTACTCTGGTCCCAGTTTATTTTCTGCAAAAGGAAATCTTTATGCTGCTCCACTGTTGATGTCCCTTGAACATCCCAGAGGAGATGATGAAGCTACCAGCTGGCACTAGGCTAACTTATAGCCAGTGGTTGCCATCTGGGGAGATGAGAAGATCCAGACTAGCTAGACTCATCATAAGATAATTTTGGTGTTTATGTTCTTATGTCTGTGATGGGCATTACTCAGACATTCAAGCAGTGCCAAAATGGGAGAGATCAAGCTTATTGTGAAGCCCAAAACAATAAAAATAAATCCAGGTTTGAGGAGGGAGATGCACACATTTCATCTTTGCCTAGACATGACTCCTCTCCATGCAGCCTAAGGACCTGCCCCACCACTTCCCTCCCTCTCTTTCTCTTACAAACTATGACAGCCATGGATTTGAGCTGCATCACTTTCCCTGCACACGGTTGGGTATATTGTACATAAGTAATTCAAGGACTACTGTTACTATGTTAAATAAGTTTTTGCCAGCAAATCAGGTTGCAATTGGATTAGCTTTCACTGCCCAACCTCACAGCCCTGCTACCCCCACTTAAAAATACTGCTTCATTTTTATCACAACATTGATGCAACTAGGAATTATAACTATTTTATAGATGCACAGAGGGATTAAGCTGTTTGCTCAGAGTCAGCAACAGAGCCTACAGCCAAAGTCATAAAACCTAAAATCTCACAACTTGAAAAATACAGGGTCATCCATCATCTGTCTCCTTGATAAAATGGATGCTACATGAGAGAGTTTCCATGGATGGTCATGTTCTACTGCTTCTTTCTAACCTCAATGACCATTTCCAAGATTTACAAATAATAGAACAAGAGAAAGGAAATATTACAGAACAGGTTTATCTTTAAGTTTAAGAACAACCTGCAGACTAATTACATAAAAAAACCTCAGGGGATTATACAAACAAGTACCACATTGAATACATTGAAGTAAAACAGAAAACAGCTTAAGTACATAGGAAAAATACTTCAAAAGTACAGCTATGGTCAAATAACTACAAATAAATTTATACAGCAGTTTTTAATGGAAATCTTACTAAGAGATTTTGATGATCCTGGAGATAGCCTCTTAGGGGAGATTTCATGCCCTGTAGCCTTTAAAAGTAGCCTTGAGCAGGACTCTATGAAATGAGTGAGGTCTTTGAGTGCATTCCCATTGCTTCATATTCCTCCACCTCACTCCTGCCTTTGATAGTACATGTCATAAGACATTCCCCAGTTCAGAAGACCAAGATGCCAACTCACTGTATAACTTCCCTCTCAAAAGAGCAAGCACAAGAAATTTAGTTTTCAAACAGAATCCTCACCCTGAAGAAGGTATTTGCTACAGAGAAATGCACTAAAACTTGACTAGAAGGCTCATTTTCCAGATATACAGGATCTAACTTCCACTGTTATACCACATCCAAGGATCTTTCACCCACTCACTTTACAATTAGAAACCATGTAAAATGAGGAGTTACACATGAACTATGCAATTTCAAATTACATATAATGTAAGCAGAAGAGTTTCAATGTTCTTTTCCTTCCTTATAAACTGTACTCCAGTTATTCCTTATAAATTATTTCTCAGATTTTTTTTTGATCTGAATTATTTTCTTTGTGGTTTTAAGGGGCTAATCTCTTGCTTTGTTTCAATATAAGTAGTACTTTTGAAATGTATTAAAAGTTTTCACCATTTTTAATTGTCAAATAGCTACACTAGAAAAAAAAATAAGCTTCTGATAAGATTCTTTCTTTCTTTCCTTTTATTCTTCCCTTTTGTGCTACATCCAGCTCTGGTGTCCCAGCACAGGAAGAATATAAGCCTCCTGGAGTGAGTCCAGAAGAGGGTCATGAAGTTGATTAGAGGAATGGAGCATGATTCCTATGAAGAAAAGCTGAGAGAATTGCATTTGTTCAGCCTGAAGAAGAGAAGGCTTCAAGGTGACCCACTCGCAGCCTTTCAGTACCTGAAGGGAGCCTGAAAGACAGATGAAGAGACAGAACAAGGGGGAATGGCTTCAGACGAGGTGTAGTTTAGATATTAGGAAGAAGTTCTTTGCTGTTAGGGTGATGGGGCATTGGAACAGGTTGCTCAGAGAAGTTGTGGATGCCCCAACCCTTGGTGTGTTCAAGGCCAGGTTGGAAGGTGCTGTAAGTAATTTGACTTAGTGGTAGGTGTCCCTGCACATGGCAGGGGGTTGCAACTAGATGGTCTTTAATGTATCTTCCAATCCAAGCCATTCTATGATCCTATGATAAAAATAAGTTAATTATTCTGATAGATCTGTCATTTCTAGGCAGTTATTTTTGCTCTTGGGTTGTATAAGGTTTTATGTTCAGTTAGACATTGTGTTATAGTGAATAGTGTCACTGTTGGGCGGACTTTAATGTTGAGAGTTTAGCCTGGCTGATCTCTAGTGACTCATGGAAATAAACTCATTATAACTTCCATAAGAAAACTATATATGACATGAAGGAACAAAAACAAATGAAGATCTAGCTGGAGTGCCAGGGAAAACTGCTCTAAGTATGCAGGGTAACTGCATTACATACTTACTTCAGACCAACAAGAAAACAACAAACTAAAAATACTGTTCTCTATGAAAAGAAACACTGGGTTTAGGATTTAGGATTTTCATAGGTTAAGAACAAGGGAATAGAGGGCAAAAAGACAGAGAGAGAGAGAGAGCAAGAGACAAATATCTGACAAATAGCATAAGGGTTCATTGTGTCTCTCATTTCTTCTTTGTAATTCTTCCCTATGTAGGCAACTTTGAAATGTTTATGATTTGGAATCCAGAAATCTTTCTCTGTGTTTAAATATCCATAGAGAACAGCAATTTCTGGAAAAACAGTTCAAAATAAAATAACTAAGGAAAAAAACCAATAGAAAAGATACCATTATCACTCTCCCTTTAGTGAGACTTCTTATATTACTCTGGCTGGGGGATAAAAAATATTAATGTATGAGATTTATGATGGGAATGGAATCTCACTTTCTGCACATTTTCATTGTTCAGAAGGAGGTTCTGCAGTACCTGCAGAAATACATGCCCTGATGAAGTAACTTATATATCCCCAGTATGTTTCCTTCTTTCCCTGTGCAAAAGAGCTTTTTCTGCACTCTTTTTCAGTTGTTATATGCAAATCATATTTTAACCCACAATAGTATAGCTCAGAGCCTGCCTCATGGCTTGAAGACTGTTCATGCAGATCTTTCTCTTTTCTCTCATGGTCCCAATCTTGTTCTGCAACTGTATGTTATTACCACCATACCACACACTTTCATCTGTCTGTCATACAAGTGCCTTTCACTTTCTTGGAGTCACCAGCAATATCAAGGTACTTGTTTGCTCAATGATTAGGTTAACTGTAGTGGTTAACTTTCTTCAAATTTGACATCAGGCATTTCATTATTTCCCCATCTCCCAAGCAGAAATCCCATAGGTCAAAGGCAGTTGAGAACAATGCACTTTTTCTTTTTCTCTCTCTTCCTCTTTTTTATATCGGAATTCAAAAATCCCAACACATACCATTGCTTTCACTGGAGACTGATGGGGCCACCTTTCAGCATTGTTGTGCACAGAACGTCTCACTCAAGTCACAAAAGGACACCTTTTACTTCATTTTGGTATCTCGTACACTGAAGTTTTCTCTTCCTCCCTCAGACTGGCCTCCTTCTCATATGAGTACCCCTCATATCCATGACACAGACTCACCAGGAAAGTCTCATGGCAAGGGACACTCAAAACTGATGTTGTGCTAATGCACAGTCTTGGTGCTTGGGTATTATTTTAATATTTTTTTCCCATGGGGACTTCCACATATTCTTACTTTACAGTTTCTTTCACTTTTGTCCACTTTGTTTAATGTAGTATTTTCATTTTTCAGGTAAAAGCACTCTGAGACACTATAACCGTAGTCCTCAGATGTCCTCAGGAAATTCAAACTGCTTTAGCTAAACTGTTCTCAGTCTCGATAACGTGGGTGTTTGGAATTAGTACTTCTCACATTTGTCTTATATTAGTGGTTACAAACGAATCCCTGAAACTATCACACTTTAACAAGCTGCCAGTATAGATAAGGGCTACCTAGCTTTTACTGGAATTTGAGATATGAATCTCAAAGCATACATACTGCAGAAAATGACAAGTAACATGCCATTTAGCAGACAAAAAAAGGAGTGAGAGTCAGTGTAGTTAAAAAGTCTGCAAGAGGAAAGCAGTTCCTCACCACTGAAAGTGGGGTCAGGAGCCTACTGAGCAAGGATGTCCTCTGCATGCAGGCCAGCAAAGCTTCAGAAACAACTTGGAGCCTTGGGTCCAAAGAGCCATGTTGCCATGTCATGTTACAGATGTTGAACTCTTATTGCTCCAAAAGAATAAAGGCAAGGCACAAGGTTCCCTTCTGCACCCATTTCCATAGATTGGCTTTCCTGTAATTGCTTTTTCACAGTAGTGTATTTTTTTTTCATTCTAGCACACTCCAGTATCATATTTTGAGACCCTTCTCAAACTAAATCTTATTGCTGAAACCACTTGAAACACTCCCAATTTATACCTGAAAACCAAAGAAAGAATCTAACCAAAACATGCTTTCATATGAAAATGTCAGTAACCATCTAAAGTTGCAATGTATTTCTTTAGCAGATGATTAAAAACAAACTACCATTTAACCGGTCACTCTAGTCTGCTGTACTGTACCATATCTTCTTCCACTAGAACATATTGAAGCTTTTTCTACTAATCGTGCAGCCTCTAGCATTGATAAAAAACAGGTTAAGCACCGGACAGAAAAAAGAATAAAGCATGTTCAAACATCCTTTTGATAGAATACAACAAAGGTAGCTTATGCCAGTTTAGAAGGCGGCAAAAATAGCAAATCCTCACTTTTCAAAAGTCAACAGTTTTAAAAAATTTTTATTTTATAACATTTTGAGAAGCCTGTGGCTTGGAGAAATAAAATTCCAACTACATCTTTCAAGGAAGAGAAATCTGTGAAGTAGAGCTGGATATCTAATATTGAATTTCTTGCTTACTTACAGTAGGAAGTAAATGTATAACATGCATAGACAACCATGCTTAGCCATCCTTAAATCCCTATATGAGAAGTACAAAAACCAGTTTTATTACAGGCAAGTAAACTGAACGAGAGTTACTAACCTAAGGTTTATTTTTGGTTTTGATTGTTACTAACCTATAGGTGCTTCTCAGAAGTTGTAAGGCATCCAGTCCAGTTTTGGAATGTATGCCAGGGATTAAGCATTGGGGAAAAGGGCAATTACATATTAACTAGGAATATAGTTGACGCAACTTCATGCCACGTGGCTGACCATGTGGCTAGATGGAGGCTGCTATATTGCCTGAAACTCTGCCCGTGGCATGAGGGGGGACACAGAAGAACGAATTGGAGGAGAAGAAATGTCCCCCCATGTTGTAAAATGGTGTTGGACGTTAAGAAGGTTTAAAAACACAGTTTTTGAATTGGAAGGGGTGCTCCTGGGGATCCTGCGTGACCTGGACACCCAACACATGTTGTAACAAATTTTTCTTGTTCGTTATATTCCTTTTGTTTCACAGACTTTTGCCAATTTTCTAAATTTAATAAAAGAGATTTTTCTCACACCTATATGTCTCATGTTTGAAGACTACTCAAAAGGCATCTCAGAGAGGACCACAGCACTGTCTAACATGTTTATATACAGCATCCTGCTGGTGCCTCAACATCATCTCCTCTCTCTCAGTGACACCTAAACATTTACTAAGGTTGGAGACAGGGTTAGTGTGACATGGCCTACATAGGTTTTCTGTTTCCTATCCTCTCTAAGTCTTGTTCAACACTTTGAAGATTTGAAATAGATTCATGCTTCTTCAGTCATATAACATGGTTCAAAAATAACCAGAATAGGAATTAAAATTATAATTTGCCAATCTAGAGTACAGTACACAAATATAGTGAAAAAAACACTTCAAGATCTACTTTTGAATTGTTGGAATTCATGACAATAGCAGAGTTCAAAACAAAACTCATGTTTCCCACTTAAAATTACTCGAAGTATTATGAAGAAAGGAGCAAGAGGGAGAAAAATGTTCAAAGGATAAAAAAAGTTTTAGAAATAGTATTTCATAATGATATTACTTGGAATTGTAGTTTGAAGTTCTCGTGTTTATGTTCTCCTTGTAGATAAGTCTTCCCAGTTAGCTCATGTTCTTCTGTGATGCATCATTTGTACTCATAATGGTTGTATTCCCTCTCAGCTTCCCCACAGTGAAACCCAGTCAGGAAATGTGAACACTAGGAAGAAGGACAACTGAAGACAATGAAGACTGCAGCAACTGAGAATAGAAGGAATTACGTTTTCAGATTTTCTGTGGAGACGATTAGGTGATTTTTGAAAAAATTCACATTTTCAATTAGCCTTAGTTGCAAACAGCAACTGCTTTTTTATTGGTAGATGATTAGCAGATATTTTAAACAAATTTCTCTAATTAATCATTACAACAAATGGAAAATTATCTAGTTATACAGTGATGCAGAAGTAATATACACTTCTAAAGGAATTGCTTTGCAAATGAACATGTTAATATATTTCTTGTACTATAATTTTCAGTTTGTCAGTCTGACAAATAATATGCACTGAAAGAAAATTATGGATTTTGGTGTCCAAGTCATTCTGTCTCAACCTTGATATTTACTGTATTTTACATACAAGAGCATGGAATAAGTGGAATCATTCAATAAATCACATTTATCTTCATAACCAGAGTATCCAGTATGTTATATTAAGCAGTAGCTGTCAAAGAAGTAGTAAAGATACCTAGTGATATTTCTATCTGTGCACTGGTAAGTTTATGCATTTGTTGCTCGGCAAACGGCTGTTTGTTTTGAGTTACATAATGTAATTTATTTTTTCAAAACTGAGAAACTGGCAATAATGCTGTATTTTTTGGCTAAGAAAGAAACTCTCTGTATTGTCTGGAGGAAGAGCTGAAAATAAACAAAAGATAAAAGCAAGAATGTGATATTCAAAGGCTTCAATGGCACATAAGAGTGTACTCAAACCATCCCACTCAACTTCATTTTTTAAAAAAAAAGAGAATGGAAAAAACAACAGATGCATTCACAAGGACAGTGCAGGATTATTTATTTCAGCAAACACAGGAGTTCACAGCCATCTTATGGTTTACAGCCATCCCTGAGCTAATATTTGGAAAATACTGTATTGTAGAAGCAATTCCTAAACCCCTCTATATCTTTGGATGACAGAAGAGGGTAGGGAAATTTCAGTCAGCATTATGACCCATAAAAAAGAGATACAGTAAGTAAAATTACTGAAATGATACTCCAGGGATTACTATACTGAATAAATGCTGGATTTTTTTTCTTAGAGCATGAGGGTTAAGAAAAAATGGTTTCAGGCTCACAGGATAAAATTCATGCTACTTTCTGAGTTACAAGCTTTCTTTTCCTTTCTGTGCCCTAAATCTATAAAAATACCTAACATTTCATTCCTAGTTTCTTTTTCATACTCTCAAGGCTCATTTCTTTCTTATTAGTTTCTTCAAATCCTATTTGAGATGATTAGAAAGACACTATTTTTCAATTCAACTAAAAGTTGGAAGCAATATTCCATAGAGAAATGACAAATTTACTCTCCATCACAAAGGGGGGAGAGGAGGAAGGAAATTAAAATATAATTATGTCAACTTTGCCAAAAATAGCTTTTCCCCTGTGCTTTCTTTTAAAAAAAAAGTTCAGTGCATTCTTTCCACTGAAGTGTAACCTTTCAAACAACAAAATATTCAGTCAGTTCCTACCAATCCTAAAAAGTCTCAATGCATTGGAGACTAATAAAAAGGTTAACATAAATTCCACAAAAAAACCCATGAATCAAAAAACTTGCCTTCATGAGAAAATAGCCCACTAAAAGAGGAAAGTAGCTTACAACAATCACTCTTCTTCAGTTTCTTGTTGTCAGCTGCTCCTCATGCAGCTGGCTTCCCCTCAAGACCTTTCACCATCTTCCTTTCCCTCCTTTGGTCACTCTCTAAGAGCTGAATATCTTTCTTATATTGCAGTGCCCAAAACTGCGCCCAATATTCAGTGCAGAGCAGAGTGGGACAATCCCCTCCCTGGACCTGCTGGCGATGCTTTGCCTGATGCCCCCCAGGATGAGGCTGGCCCTCCTGGCTGCCAGGGTACTGCTGACTCAGATTCAACTTGCCATCCACCAGGACCCCCAGGGTCCTTTCCATGGCACTGCTCTCCAGCATCTCATTCCCCAGTCTGTACAAACATTCAGGGTTGTCCCACCCCAGCTGCAGAATCTGGCACTTTCCCTTTTTGAACTTCATATGGTTGGTGATTGCCCAGTCCTCTGATCTCTCAAGGTTTCTGCAGGGTCTCCCTTCCTTCAAGGGAAGTTTGATGCCACATGCCTGCACTCCCTGTGTGGGCAGTGTCTCAAAGCCAATGCAATTACCAAAAGTGGGAGACACTGGATTTTGGCTTTCTGGCCTCTGGGAAGGGGTGTTTGGTAATTTCCATGCTCCCTGCTCCTTGGAGATTTTCAGGCAAGCTATTCCCATTTATGGAAGAGCAGTTTCTAGATTCCAGAACTTCCTCCTGTTCCTTTATCTCCCATGTGAGGCAGAAGCAGTCACATAATAAACATATTAAAAACAGTTTTCAGATTAGGAAGAGTTAATTGAAGTGTTTACACAGTTCACCCTCCTGCTGATGCTGGGAGTGGCACCCTCCTAGCTTGCTTTTAGATATTAAATACAACCCATACATGTCTTTTCTTCATTGGTTGTAACTATAAAATTTTAATATGTATTTCCATTATTAAAAATATTGCATATATTTCTGGCATTACTTGGTTTTGTGATATGCAGCTAAATATCATATTACTAGCATATACTTGTTCCCCAGTTATACATATTCATGGCACAATAATAGTTCTTGCCTTTTGCTTTATGTTATCTTCAATGACAAGAACAGTTACAATCAGCAAAAAACTTGTGAAAGTAGAGCCATATCCATCAAGCTTTGGAAAAACACAGCTAAAGTAGTAGTGATGTGATTCAGCTTCTATCCTGGGGCTTGACAGCTGTGTAAGATGCCTTTAAATACAAGGAAAACAAGTATTTCCCCTCCTCACTCGTACCGAGTAACCTGGAGATGTAATTTATGATGGATTCACAAACAAAATGGTCAATGGGTCAGTACAAACCAAACATAAGCAGACACATTTCTAAACCCATCCGTCATGCTGCTTACACAATCTGTTGATCCATTGAACAAATATATGTTGAAAGATTAGGCGGGAGTTGACTGCTATTCAGTAAAATAAATGTAGACTAGACTCATTTTCTGCCTGACTTAACACTTAAGGGGAGGGAATTATTACAGGGGAGGGGGAGGGAATTCCAGACACCTAGATGTCTGTAATGAGACTACCCTTCCAAGGACCTCACACAGAGGTCCCTACCAGCTCTCTTTCACATGCTGAACCATCTGTTTTCTGAATAAAATTGCTAGGCAAGTGAACAGATATTCAAGGTGCACTAATTCTGGCTATTCAGGTTTTTGGGGGTTTTGTTTGTTTTGTTTTGTTTTTTTTTTTTGGTTTTGTTTTTTTTGTTTTTTTTTTCCCTTGGTAAAGAGGAAAAAAGCAGAAGGATGAAGTTTCATAGGGTAAAGTTGTAAGTTAAAAGCATTAGCTGTGCTGTCATGGTCTTTGTTATACTGTTGTTCCACAACAGATTTGCAGGCTATCAAGCCAGAGAGAAAACTGAAGATCATTAAGTGAGAAAAAGTGTTCATGCTGCCCAGGGCCATCCCATGGCATAGAGTAAACCTAGTCTTTACTCAGCTTTTTTTCTTTTTTTTTTACAATCCATCTGAGTGCAAAAGCTTTCCTAGATGAAGACTCCTTGGGTGTTGTCACAAAAATCCTTCACCAAAATAGGTACTGGGTTTTGGACTGTGGTTAAGGCATGATTTGCTGAGATTAGAAGTAGCACCTAGAGGAAAATGAGCTTGTTTTATGATTCATGTTTCCCATGAGACCTGGGAAATACTGGCATTCCCAGCAAATAGGTCTATGGAAAGTTTAGGTGAATGAGTTAACAAGAGTGCCAAGAGATTTAAACTACCTCAGGTAATCCATCATCACAAAGCATTATCTTTTCTGACAAACTAACAAACAAACAAACAAACCCAACAAAAGAAGTAAGTTTCTCATGTCTTTTTACAAAGCTGTAAGATGCAATTCTGAATATTTCAGGCAGGCCGGAAACAGACCCCTGAAGAGATTTTTCAAATAAAATAGATACAGATGTTTTGTCAGGCAGACCTGGCTTTTAGAAACATGGCACAGAAAAAGTGATTACATTCCATATTAACTGAAGTCAGTGACAGTATTTACACAACTTTCAATGTATCCATGTTTTCACAAGCTTACACAAAACTCCCTGTCTTTCCATCATGTGTCCAAAGTTTAAATCCCACATACTTTTTGGAATGTGTCTTACTGAAATGATTTCGGCAACCCATACCATCTTGTGCTCCTAGGTCTACTAGCAGCATCCCAGAGCCTTTCATCCCGTGATACCTGAAATGTACTTGAAAAGATTTTGGAACAAACGACAATTTTCTAAACATCTTGATTCTAACCTCTAACTCTTGTTCCATTTCACATACAAGAGAATTCTCAGTCTGGATATGAGTATCGTTACACAACACTTTGTCCTGCAGCACTCTCTTGGACCAACACTGGCATGTTCCCTTGAATGTTTGGTTGGCTCAAAAATAAGGACAAAAACCTTGGAAGCCTCAGTGCCTATTTTCCTTGTGTTATAGAAAAGCTACTCTTTCAATTTACTTTTTTTTTCCAATCAAAATAGCACTTTAGAGTGCTTAACCTAGGCTACCTCTCCACTTTTTGGCCAGTTTGTTTAATTTATGCTTTCTAAGGAGATACTACAGTGCTTACCACAGGATGCCTTTTTGTGTGGAACCTAATGGAGTGCTGATTTCTACTGGACACTACTGCAATACTGAAAGCAGCACTTCCGTAAAAAAAGTATGCCCCTTGTACTAGGTGCAGTAAACACTTCAAATATTACTATGGTTGATTGCATCTCACTGCCTCATGTGCAAACACTGGTCTGTGAATACTAAAGTTCAAATTCACTGTAGCAATAACAGCATCTTAGAAAGCAGAAAAGGTTTTGTTTAATAATAACCTAATGCATAGGATAACCAAAAAAGCCAGCATACTCATGCATCAGTGTTGATGGGTTGATGTTTTCTTGTGGGTTTTTTGGGGGTTTCTGTTTGTTTGTTTGTCTTGGGTTCTTGTTTGTTTGTGGGTTTGGGTTTTTTTTATTCCAGATGGAACTTTCTTACTTCAATAGTAGTAGATATTAGAGTTTCTTTAAAGATTTAATTCCATCAGGATCAATTTGCATAAAAAAACATTGTATTTAGGTTCTCAGAATTGCTTCAGTTGTAGCCTGCTTTGATTGAACTACTAAATAAGAACATCTGTCCCAAATATTGGGTACTTTTGGCAAATCTTTGAATTAATTTAAAAAGAAAATCCAAACCAACAAAAAGTGCAGGGAGAAAGAATCAGAAATACGAGTAAATAAAGACATCTAGCGTATTTAGGACCTATGATTCCTACTCATTAACTGGCCCATTCATGAAGGGAAGAAGGCTGAATACTGCAGCTGAATATATTATGATTACAAGTCCATGACATTCAAACAGCTAGATTAATCCCTGACAAAAACACAATGTATTAGCTATCTCTAGACACCCTAAGCCCATAATTCACAGTGTTGTAGACTAGTGTAATTATTAAAAAAAAAAGGGTGAGGGGAAAGAAAAAATTGAGAAGAAAAAGAGGAGGAAAAGAGAAAGAATTTTTGAATTGTTTAAATCCTTCAAAAAGTAAATAATCAGGCACTTGATATTTGTTTGGCAGTTCTAGGTTTTGAACCTAGCTGGTAAAACTATACTAGAAAAGAAAGCTACAATATGGTTCTAATGAATTCACTAGAAGCAGTTTGCATTTTAAAGAAAACATAAACTTGACCATCTGGATTAAGTTATAGCAGATTGCTGAGTATTTTTCTTCCTTTAGTCCCACGTATGTGACTAGCAACATCATATTTGGCACAGCAGTAACCTGTAACAGGCTCCCTGGCTCTTTTAAAAGCCTGCTCCAAACTCGTGTAATTGAGTGGAAATCATCACGACAAAGACAGGCAAGGAAAGCCTCATTTTGAAGTTTCCTTTGCTTAAGATAGTCTTTGCTATTGCTCTTTCTTTTCATGATACCATAACATATATACAGCAAGTAGCATATACCGACAGACATCTCAGTATATCAGACCAGTTAGTGTCTGAAAATGAGTGTTTTATACTAAAACCCAAGACGAAATGAGTGCCTGCACATAAGACCCATATTATTGATGAGCTCCCAGGAATGCAAAATAAACATAATTCAAAATAACTTCTTTCAATTTACCACACTTTTTCTATTATCCATTATAGACGGATGTTTCAGTTTTTATCCCTTCTCAACTGGAGGGAGGAGCAGACAAACCATAGTTTCTATACTAGAATTAACAAACAGCAACATAGAAACCAATAATTAAAAGTACAAAGACAGCATATATGAAGTGCTAAGCAGGAAGAAAAGGTTCAACAGCTACTGAAGTAGCCCAGTTCTCCATTCAGCACAACATATTTGCTCTTCAGAAAGCACAAAATTATACACACCTATATGCAACTATACAATTATATATAACTTCTATGCAGGTCAGGCTCATCTCTCTAAAAACCCTTTAATTTTCTCCTGTGGAACTTGCAGGGAAAATTTGAATTTGCCAGCTGCTTAAACCCAGAATTTTATAATTCAGTCCCTACACTATACTACACAAAGTCTTTGAAGCTTCAAACACACTTAAATTAAACTTTTCAAGGATAGCAGAAAGATATTCTGTTTGAAATACAGGAAGTTGAAACTTAAAAGTTTTTCCCAGAAAGGGAATGCTGTAGTGCATTGAAAAATCTGACTGATTAGAAGGTAAGCAGTAGCAAAAAGAATGCTATTTATTATGTCTTTAGAACACACAACAGGTCACCCCTGATTTTTGTTAACACTGCAGTGAATCTTGAAGCTCCTGAAGCAAATTGTTCAGCTGTGTCTATGAGCCACATTAAGTGCCATATTTTATCTGGTATGCTACATTTACTTTACCACCAATATTGTCCCATAGTTTTTGTTCTGTGGTCATTATGCTGGAAAAACAGTGTTTCTGCTTCACAGGAACTCTGCCTTACACTTGATAACTAGCAAACACAAACTGTGCATCTCATTGCCATGGTAGTGTACATGGTGTCTAATTGACAAGGACACAGTGGCTTTTACAATAGTGAAGCCAGAAGCTGCTGAATAAGGAGCGAGAAGAGTAGGTCCTTATGCATATGGATATGAGTGCATATGTGACAGCACCAACAGTAAAGCTGAGTACTTTCATGCCTTCCCCAGTAAACATGGCCAGAGGAAGACGACCTTGAAAAGACTGCTATCCTTTTGAATCTACACTTTGCATTATCACTAGCCAAGATCATTTCAGTGTTTCAAGTTCATTTCAATGTTTCAAGTTCATTTCAATGTTTCTGTGACTGTTCGATTTATACAAAGACCTTTTAGGACAACTTGGACACTATAAGAGTACGCAACAGTTTTCTAGTGCTTTTGCAGTTCACCTAAGTCCTTCTCCATAAAGTCAGTGCTGCATGCAAGTGCTGTGCTTGAAGTTAGGGAGAAATCATCTCAGCTACTGCATAGGAGGGCGTTATTTATATAAAGAACAATTTCAACAGTTCTCAAGGATGGAAACCACAAAGGCATTTTTAAGATAAAAATTTCTTCATATAATGTAAGGGAAAAAAAAACATTACATGATTTTACAGCCCACTCAAGTCTGAGCCATAACCATGGAAGAAAAAATAACCCCTTATTTTTTTCACTACAAGGGAGAAAGAATAGTCCACAATTCATTTTGCCCCATCAAACTATTTCTGCCAGACAGGACAATGCACAGCTCCCTGGACTGCACAGACAAAGGAGAAAAGGCAGCAGTGCCAAAGAAGAACAGGCAACAGTCCTTATAAAAAGAGAATTAAAAATAAAAAAAAAAATTGAAAAAATCATGATGTGAATGATTAGGCACTGAAATGTGTTATCCAGAAAACCCATGGTATCTCCATTCTTGGAGTTAAGGAAAACCTATACAGGTTCTAGGCAGCCTAGCTTAACTTTGAAAAGGATCTAGCAGAAGGCAAAACGTCTTTATGATAAACATCAGCATAAGGATTATGCTTTGACCATGGTTTTACTGAAGTCATCATGAATAGAGACTAGGAAGCAAAAGCATGAAGATATGAAGGTAGAGTACTACACTAAATAAATAAGATAGTTTTATGGGACAAATACAAGAGAACTGCCTAAAAAATAACTAGATTTTAGGGAGGACTGACACAGACATACAGTTGAGGAGACCTATAGTGGGTGTAAATCTGTCATGCTCCCCTTGGTGAAGGAAGTAGATCTAAAGACCAAAGCTTTTTTCCAGTCAGTTGCCGGTTTTGGTTGTGGTGATTTTATTCTGGGTTTGGGGTGGTGGGGGTCGGGGTGGGGTTGTGGTTTAGTTTAGTTTTGTTTTTCTGAGTTTTTTTTGTGTTTTTTTCCTCAAAAAAAATTTTCCTGCTGGATGCCTAAATTGGTAGTCATGAGACACCCTCCTTCCACTCACAGCAGGAAATCAAGCACATATTGATGGCACAACATGACCTTCATTGCAAATAAATAACAAAAAGTTCCTTTTTCCAGTACATCTAGATACTAACCACTGTAGCCACCTAAGATGTCAATGCCCAGCAGATTGAGATTTAGGACCATTTATAACTAGTTTCATCTAATTTCTGATTTACCCATATGAGCAGAATAATCCCAAACAACTCACCACACAGGTTCCTTGGACTGGCTAAGAGACAAATGGCTATTTTGCTTGTGTGAAACCCCAAGACAAACAAAAGTCAAGGAGAAGAAAGGAGGAGAAGCATTACAGATGCTAGGAAGGTCTTTCTAACAATCTTGTCTCCAAATAGAGACATTGAAAAAGGAAATGTTTCCCTTAAAAAGCTCAAAACTGCAACAGAAAACAAATCAGTGAAAGTAAGATCAAATTAAAGCCATTCTTCTGGAAGGGGAAACTTGATTGCTGAGGGATACTCAGACAATTGCTCACACCTAAAGCTGTTTTGATTGTTTAATTTCTGTTTTCTTTCATTTTGCTTTTGTAGCAAGAGTTTCTTCACTTTGCTGTAGCAGCAACCTAACCTCCAACAAGCTGGACAACAGTCAAGTAACTGGCAATGTTTTACTTTTAGCTGAATGTCTTGTTTGAGGCATATTTTCAGGCTTTGGATGAAAGCATGGGAAATTGCTATTAAAAGTGTTAGACTTTAAAAAGTAGCGTGAGGGGGAAGACACTTTCCTATAGTACATACTGTGGAACATTTCAAAGCAACACAGCAGTACGCTATTCTGTCACTATATATGAGAATAACTGGATTCACATAAATATAAAACTCTCTTTTAAGGATTTCCAAAATAGAAAAACAACATTGATTTTGAATGATACCTGCAATTTTCTGCATTATTCGCCAGATTTCAAAAAATTAGAGGGCAAAGAATTTTTGGTAAGATTTACAAATTTTGGTTTGGTTGGTTGGTTGTTTTTTTTATTTCTTTTGTGGATCTAAACGCCATACAATGTTGAACCCTTTGTGACACTGGCCTGTATTAGTTACAAAACAGGAGCTAGTAATGTCACACTGTAGCTGCCCATGCTGAAAAATGCAGAGGCTTCATCTGGGCAGGTACATCATCTGTTTCCTGCACTATATCCAGGTTTAAAATCTTCAGTTGACTGATCATGAGTCAATAATCAACATACTTGCAGGGCCATTTTCACTCTTTCCTAGATATTGTGTTCTTGAATACGAAGGTGAATTTCCCTACAAGTAAGATGTATTCTTGGGAGCAGAGAGAAGGACCACTGATGGTACTTACATACAGCCTATTTTGATTAGAACAATTGCCAGCAAGCTGTCTCAAACAAGAATGCTGTTTTGAGACCTTGGCAGAGGTCTCTGCCAAGAGCACATTATACTTTAACCACAGTGGTTAGCCATTGCCTAGTTGGATAAGACAGTTACTCAGGAACTTATCAAACACTCAGCAAAACATTTACTTGGTTATTTGCTCTTCCACTGCCTTCTTTCCTGAGGGTACTAAGAAAAACTCAGAACAACCAACAGTGTGTCCTGGCTTTGCTATTTTTGGTTGAACACAAATGTAGTATTTCCACTCAGATATCTTCAATCAAGTAAAAAGTCTTGGCTTACCTTTTTGGTGTTGCATCTGCATTGCTGCTCAAGTGTGCTGTTCTTAATGTATTTCCATTTCTTCTGTAAATGGAAAAGTCTTCCCTGCCGGAGAAAAACAATGTTCTTTTCCAATCCAATCCACAGTCACCTTCCTTTCCAGTAAACAAGCCCCACATAAAGCAATCCTTCGCCCTGGCTGGAGAGAAGCAGCAGAGCCAGGGTGTGCAATCCATTCCCCTCAGATGTTTTGAATCCACTGCAGAGCAGCTTGCTGCAGGGAGGTGAGGGAGATGAGAAGTTCACTGTTAAATTAGTGGACACCCCACAAGTGGAAGCAACCATAACAAACCAAAGACTTATTGTCACCCCACAAACCCCTTTTACTTTACTTGACCCTGGACCATCTTGGACAAGCCTAGACCCCAAATAACATTTAGTGATAGTGCTGTAAATCATTTATTTGGATTTTTTTTTGTTTGTCCTCACCTACAGATTTATTTATGCTGCATCTTTTGATCCCAATTTCCCACTTCTCACGCTCTCTTCTCCTGAATTTCTCCCAGCAGGCCTCAAACATCAGTCCCCTTTCCTCAGCTTCCTGCCCAATGACTCAGCCCCAGCCTCAATCCTTTCCTCAGCAGCGCTGAGTCTGGGTGGGCAAGCTGGAGACCAAGCCATAGCTACCACCTTGTATGCACACTGTTGCTTACAATCCCCCAACACAAATTTAATATGGGATTCACCAGAACATGGCCCCCACACCTCTCCCAACCCTTGTTGGCCCTGCTGGCCACTGGGCTCTCCCGCCTCACAGTCCAGCATGAAGGAAATACTGGTGAAAAGGGAGACTTTGCACTTCATCTTCCTCTCATCCTCCCTATTTCAAGCTGCCCCCACACCATCCCAACACTAAAAACCTTCAGAAGGACTGTAGTTATTTTATATGCCTTCTTAGTGCCTTTTTATAAGCAGGAAGGTGAATTTTCATATTAGAGTAAAATAAAATCTTCAGAATACTTTTTTAGAAAAAAATGCTTTTTGGCTAAATTGACCAAGCACTATTTGGATTTTGTTTCACAGGGTTGAGTTCTACAAAGCAAATGGTGGGGATTTGGCTAGTCTACTCTCAGCTAGAGTATCAGAAAGGTATGATGCAGGAGCAAGGATATTTTTGCAGAGCCCAGATATGTTCAGATCAACTGTTTCATAAAAATTAAACACTCAGTGGAAGCCATTGATTTGGAACTTGAAAAAACAAATTGTGAATTGTTTCAATGAATTACTGTGAATACAACCCTGGGTACAATGAATAGCTAAAAAAAAAAATTGTANTTTTTTTTTGCTGGGGCTGAAATAAATGTTGTTACAAAAAAAAAATACTGCATACTGCAGTAAATTAGAACCATTTTATTACACTTCATATACTGAAAATTTGAACAGAGATGGACAAAAATTGCATCTTCCTAGTGTGGTAAGACAGAAGTGTTACACAGAAAGACAGAATTAAAAACAAAACCAAGTCAGGCTGATTAAAAGAACTCAGAACTTCTCTTTCTGATGTGTTACTGGCTGTATTTATACATTATGAAAATACGGTCTGACCAAACTCAGACTGACCAGAGCTTAAATTGACAACAAACTCTTTGAAATAAGAGAAAAAGAAAGCAAGCACAGTTTAGTGTACTGTCTTTTGCTGGAGCTCATCAGCTCCAGGATGAAAGGTGCTACTTATGGTTTGCACATCTTTTGCAGTCATTAAATGTTGGCCAAAAACTGGTTTGCCAGGAATTGTTTTTCCCACCAGCTGCCAATCCTCTCTAAAACCATCCAACTATTCAGAGCAACATTTGGAGTACTCCAAATCCCTCCCAGCCCAGTCTGAATTTTGGTTCTTTCCATACCAAAACAAGAGTTTGCAGCTTTGAATTTATGACAAGCTCCTCCTTTCCATACAGAATGATTTGTTAGTCCTTGCTCTGTGTAGAATAATAGGCTTGGTCTCATTGAAGTATGCATGCAGGTAGCAGTGTTCATAGTCCCATAAGACAGAAAAAATGAAATTCTGAATACTGTAACACTCTAGTGAGTTAGTTTGACAAGAGAAGGCAAATTCAGTGATCAGCCAGGGCAGATTTTCTGTATCATCTAAATGTTCTTTGCTCATCTTTGCATATTGCACTATGCAAAAACCCCACATTATTTACTGAATGGCAAGGTTTATTTTGAGATGCAAGTATGTAATACCTTGGAAGATGAACAACTATTGTAAATACAGAATAAAGGCTCAAGCATCATAGCTCATTTGTTACTGTATTTGTGTTTTACAAGAAAAGACATACAGCTCTAAACTGCATAACTTCCATGAAAGGTGCTGCAACTAATTTAGAAAGACAATGCCTCAACAAATTAGCATTTCAGATTGACATATGTGTGCATTCATGATTGCAGGAATTCAAAACAGGGTCCAGAGAGCCCCATAACATGAAGTTCTTCTGATCCCCTTCAGCTGTGCTTTGAACCACAAGCAGTACCTGCTTTCCCATGCTGCCCTATACTCTCCTCTTCTGCCTGAGCTCCGTAAGGCAGGCCACTAATGTTCTCTAATCAGCTGTGTGAGTGTTCATAAGCCTGTCAGCTCATTTACAACAGTGGACACTACTACAATAGGAAATGAATATATTGATTTAACTCAGATCCCTGGGCAGCTGCCAGTAACCAAGAGATGTCAGCTGAGTTTGAAAACAGCAATTGCAAAATGACCTCATATTTGCTTCTGATCAACACATCATTCTGATTCACAAATACATCTTCCTCAGGCAGCTTTGGACCAACTAAGTACAACTGCAAGGTCAAAGGAAATGCTGGCATTTATTGTTATGTTGCAAACTAACTCTACATATCCCCTCTTTCAGGATTCAAGGAAAATTCAACTTTTTTATTGAAACACCCTATAAAAACTGAGGTAAAGTACAAGATTAGAAAGGTAGCTCTAGTAGAAACAACAGAGGGTGAAATTCACTGCATATCACACCATAAAAACACATGGGAATTTGTATAAGCAAGGCAGAGGTGAGCTTCCTAGCAGCAAGAAATTTAATACAAAAATCTATCAGAACTAATGTCTATGCCATGACTTTGCAGTCAACAGTTACAGTACAAATCAGTTCTATTTCACTGTAACTGCTCTAAAATCAAATGTATATATGCATAGAATGAAATAGTCAAAAAGTTGTTTCTAGTCTGACCAAGGTTGACCAAGCAGAGACACTTCTCAATATTTTTGAGATAAGCTTCATAAATTATTTTTCAGCTTTGTCACTAAACCTTTGAATTTCACATGGACTAATATTTAAATATATAGTGATTTTTGACCAACTGCACAATGAAATTACTGTATAAGGCTTTAACAACTATTCTCCCATCCTCCGATGGAAATGAGCTGGGGGGGCAACAAAACCTACCACTAGTGCTTAAGCTTCCTGGAACAGGCTGACTACAAGCATAGCTAGGATGATAATTTGTTCCCTCCTTCAGCCACACATAATACAGTCTTTATTCAGCAAAGTTGTTTCACACCATGACAAAGGTCAGCTTTTGCTGTATTAATAGCTGCTCTGAGAGGATCAGTGGTGTGCTATCCTACATTTTTTTCCAGGGCCTGGAGATGCAATTTCCTACAATCTGCAGGCAATTTCCCACCAATTTTCTTGGGGAGCTAATAGGCTGTGACAGGAGATGGAGCTAGAAAGCAGCAGGCAGCTTCAGAAAAGACAAATTGCATCTCTGCCACCTAACTGGGCAATCTAGAAAGACAGAGTTTATAGATTTGTAGTGTTATTGGGCCACATGCTAACAGCAAATCGTTCCAGCTGCTATCTGAATTTCATATTCTTTTCCTTCTAAACTGTTATCACCACATATCACTTTGTTGCACTTTTTCTATGAATGACAGTTAGACACAGATCATGTATGATTACTAGTTTAACTGCCTTTTAACTAGACAAGCCCTGTTAAATGCTATTCACCCTCAGAAACAGAGATATATATGGTGTTTCTGCCAAACACAGCAGTATTTTGATTATTTTCATAGTTGTTAAGGTACAAAACAGATGCCTATGGGACAGGATTAATTTGAAAACTAAATTCAAATGCATCAGACAGGGCAAACTAGGGGAACATTGAAAAAATCAACAGTGAGCACACCTGTTGTGGTAACAAAGTCCCACTGATCATTTTACAGTACAAAATGAAAGCATCAAAAAAAAGCGCCAAATACTGGTAAGTTCTACTCTGGCAGTTTTTGAAACATAAAAAGTTAACCTGAACAGCCAAAACAGTTAAAAAACACCCATGCAACCATTTACCTTTCAGATTTCAAATTATTTAAAGTTACTAAGACTAGTAAAGCTCTAAGAATGTATCATTATATACATTTTGATAGAAATGAAACTGATTTCAAGTTGCTAACCCCCATCTAAGGTTTAAAAAAAAAATGAATGAACCAAAGAAAGCTATTCAAAGGCACATAACACTAGCAACTGTGGCAAGTTATATCTGTCACTGTACTTCCCCTTACTGTTATAACTAACCCAGGGGATAAATACTGTAAACACATTCTATTACAGAACCCTGTATATCTGTATGTTTTTCTTCAAAATACAGAAAAACAAGTTTTCAAAGGCATGGATATTATTAAAAATAACGAACAATAGTAAGGAAATTATCATAATTAGCAAAATTTGCAAGGTTAATATTTTCCCCCTTCCCTCCATGAAGAATAAATTAGGTAGATTAAAAACAATCCCATCTAAATTATTGCTGTCTATTGGGATACACAATTAGTACTGAGATGTGTAAAATTTTACTATAATTCACCCTAAGGATTTTTTTTAATTACTTAAGTAATGAAAAAATGTAAAATTACAGTGAAAAAAGTATTGAAATATTCTAACATGCATTTTGAAGCTCTCACATTTAAACTACTTGTCATTAATATCCCCATTTCATATTTGTGGTTTTTAATAAGTTACAGCTAGTTAAAATACTGAAGAACCAGTCAGAATTATAAGAGTACCAGGTCAATAACTTGCACTCAACAAAGAGTGTCTACATAAACAAATAAAAAAAGCTATGAAAACCATTCAAAATTCAGAAGTATTTCCTTTTACAGATTCACTGATAAAAACACAAGAGCATCAGGGTTTGAAAATTTTGAATCTGACAAATTAAAATTAATGATTTACCTATACAAGTCTACAAACTTCTTGATGTATACATTCAAAAAATCAATTCTATAATAAAACTGTGAATATTCACTCAACTACTGCCAGAAATACACATCACACATAATTAACAACCAGAAAGATAGAAACGTAGAGGCATTATGTATGTATAACTCATTAAAACATCTCTAGAGGTCTAATATATATTCAGGAAGAAACACAGGGGAACACTGTAGTAAACTCATTTCTGTATGAAAAAGGAAACTTATTGCAGAAAGTAAATTTAATGTGGCCACAAAAGTTGAATCACTCTTAAGTATTGTTGAATGCATGGCGTGCTAAGCAAATATCAAACTGAAACTAAGGACTTTTACATACTTAACAGCAGTGATTCGTTGATTCATCAACAATTCAAAATATTTCAAATTTGTAAAGCCATCAGATTGTATATTTACTTGAAATCAAATTAATATACTCAGCTGCAACTGCAAAAGAACCTCAATAGCTGACTATTTCTTTAAGAATAAAGGAAAATACTTGTTTCTCTGCAAAATATCTTGCTACATCAAAGCACAAAATAAGAGTTATTAGTTTATCATAGCTGCAATGATTTTTTTTAAATAATGGGGTAATCTACAGTGGATTGCTGAAGCAAGTGTGACAAAGACTCTGAAAAGAACAGATGAATTTTATTTTAAACTAATTAGGCTCACTACTAGGAATGTAACTAAATTTCCCAATGCTATGGATTAACTTGTATTTATGACCCTTCATTTTGCTCATTAACTTCTTTAAATTGCCATTAAAATCAGTGTTTGAAGGAAAAACAGCATTTATTGTTTGCAGTTACAAGCTATCATCTCCATTTTCTATGCTAATGCTAGAGTATACAAGAGGGATAATGATAACAGTATGTTTGATTGCTTAATCTCCAAACTCTGCATTATCTTTGCCTCTAACTCATTTTTGGCAGAAAACAGAAACCAGGTTTGAGAGATATTATACCTTTGTACTGTGAATATAGCAAAGGTAATCCTTGATGAATTGTACACAATAAACTGTTTAGTGTTCCTTGCAGCATCCCTTCTGTGAATCAACATAACCTTGCTGCGGGTGAAATCACATATAAAATTTTGGGAAAGGTCTCAAAATTTTAAATTTTGCCTCAGAAGCCACTGCAGAATTTTTCTGTGGAGAGTCAACTACACTGACCAGCAATTTCACAAACAATGAGAAAATGAGTATAGAACAATGCAGCTTTCTTATCTGGGTGCTTGCTTTAGAAAGAGAAACTATTACATCATACACTGGCTCACATAATCTATGCAGCTATCCACTAAAATACTGAATCAGATTATCCTGTAGTCTGTGTATCACCAACAGGCTTATTAGCCACAAAATTCTTACTAAGGCATAGTAGAGAGCATAGAGTCAGAAAGAACACAGACTGTTTGTTGTTCAGCTTCTAAGAGTGAACTGTGGGAACCAGCATAAGAAACATGCGGAAAAAAAACACAAACAAAAACAACCTAAAAAGATTTGAAAATGCTTAGATTTTGCTGGTTTAGAAAATGTTTAAGTGATTGTTTGAGCTCTCCTAGCTGCACAGGAAATTCCTCAGAAATGTTAGTGAAATAGAATCATTGGGCAGATTTTTCAAGCACCCAGTTCCTACATGTCTGATTTCTGTAGCAATATCTACCACGTTGCACTTCAGCTGGAATGGAACATCTGGGAGCATGCTGCTGAAAATGGGATTATCAGTTGCTTGGAAGTGGATCTTGCACTACAGAAATATAAAGTAATGGAAAATGTTGAGAGTTGGCTGTGATTTAACTCCCTTTTCTCTGAGGATTAGATGAGTGCTTATGGATGTCAAAGAAACGCTCACTTACAGTTGCAACACACAGCTCAGGTGTCCTTGAATTACTAAGCAGAAACATTTAAACCACCTTACAGAGAAACAGAATCTAATTCTAGGTGAATTTTACAGATTACATGTTAGACTGCTCCTAAAATATATGTATGTTTATGTTCCCATTTTCTCTCATTCAGCAGTGTTTCCAGATGGCCAAGGCCAATGGCATCTTGGCTTCTGTTAGCAATAGCATGGCCAGCAGTGCCCTGTCCTTGGCACTGGCAAGGAGTACTTCAAATCCTCTATGCTGTTTTGGCCCCTCTCTACAAGAAAAACATTGAGGCATGTTCAGAGAAGAGCAATGGACCTGGTGTAGAGTCTGAAGCATAAGTCTTTTAACGAGTGGCTGAGGGAGCTGGGGTTGTTTAGGCTGAAGAAAAAGTGGCTCAGCGTGACCCTGTCACCCTCCACAACTACCTGAAAGGAGGTTGTAGCAAGGCAGGTGTCGGTCTCTTCTACTATCAGCTAGTGATGGAACATGAAGATCTTCAAGTTGCATCAAGGGAACTTCAGGTTGGACATCAGGCAGAATCTCCTCATGGAATGGGTTGTCAAGCTTTGGAATGGACTGCCCAGGGAGATGGCAAAATCACCATCCCTGCAGGCGTTCAAGAAATGACTGGATGCAGCACGTAGTGTTAGGATTTAGTTTACATGGTGGTGTTCAGTCAAAGGTTGGACTTGATCACTTTGGAGGGCTTTTCCAACCTAAATAATTTTGTAATTCTGTCTCTCCATGTATTCTGTGCCATGAACACTTTCATTCTGTTGTTCATCAGGTTCTACTCTGAGTTGCTTCACCTTTACATAACAAAATACATCCTTCTGGCAGGACACTGTGACCGAGGTTTGCATAGACCTACATTCTCATATTCCTTCTATGTACTTGTGGTACAAAAAAGTAGAAAATTAAATCCTCCAAAGAGACAGCAGGGTTGGAACCAGTCCAGCTTCTCCAGTGAAGTTTAAGGGGTAAACATTTTTTTCAGTAGTGCGAAATCTGAAATCAATATTCTTTCTTATCCTGAAAACATTCAAATCCACCTTCTTAATTACTAGAATGGTGGAATTTCCCCATCAACTCAAAATTGCACCAATATAATAGAAAATATGAAGGACTACTCTATGCTACATAATCCCACAGGGTCATAAATGGGCCAGTCTTTCCACAGAAAAATCCAAACAAAAACAAAAAAAAACCACCAAAAATTAAATATCAAAACAAAAAATCAGTTTATCAATCCAAGTTTAAGTTGCTTAGGTAACAGAAACACTTCTGAAAATCCTACTTAATCTATTACCAATGCAAAAATGTGACAAAAATCATGGTCAACTGTTCATACACAAAAGTATATATGAGACTAGATGACAGATTTTATACTGATGTTTCTATTAATAACACTATTGTTTCAACAGTCTAAGAAATTCATATTCATTTAGTGCTCCATCTTCCTTTTAAAGGAACAAAAGATTTTGAAGTGTCAAATGAGATAAAAAGACCAAATGTGAATGAAAATTCTCTCTCTGGGACCAGTGGCTTGTGCATTGACATGGGGAACTGCCTTTACTTGGAATTATAATCAAAAAAAGATAGACTGACACACTGACAAATGCACTGTGTGGAATAATATCATGACTTGCTGCACAATTGATTTATAAAGGGTTATGCCTACTCCACATATACAAAATATACATACTAGTGCTGGCAAAGGATTTTGTTCAGTTGAATTGATGTTACCACAAATCCCCTCTTCATCAGTTATTGTTCACACTGACATCTGAAATGTCTTTTGTAAGGGCTCCCTGCTCCTATCCAGCACTAGCATTTGAGTGGCATTTAGACACCTCTTAATACTGAGGGCCACCCAACAAACATAAGACTGTCTAACCAAAGGAATCTTTTATGACTGTAATTAAATTGACAAAAAAATTTAATTACCTACACCATATTTACTAGAGTGCTTCTTTTTTCCATGTGGCTTTCCTAGTGACTTTGCTGTTACTGTTGATCTTGGTTCACCTATTTCTTCATTCAGTAAGCAATTATTTCCACCCACTACTTTGCACAAGGCTGTAGGATTTTTCAGACGTTTTAAGCCTGACATGTTTTAAATCTTGTAGGTAATTGTGTAGACATGCCAAGATTTCACCGAATCTATATTTTCATTAAATATTACATCTGCTGGGGGAATAGGCTTTACTGCATGACAAATAAAAAAAACCCTGACGTTTCATAAACTCTAAGTGAAATCTGAAAAAACAAATTGAGAGAACTACTTTATAATGCATGCACAAATTTTTAGACCCAAGGTCTAAAGTAGATCTGATGAGGGGAAAAAGAATTAATTTCTTAATTACAATCAAGAAACATATGGTACAAATATGATTAAATTCATTCACATGCATAAATAATATCCAATTCCATAACTGCTCTGACACACTATGCATTCTAAAAGCTAATATGGCATGGTATTTCATGATTTTCCTGACACTATGATTTCAAACCTCCAATTACCAAGAATGTGGTCTTACTAGCAAGCACTCTGTCACAATCTGTAGCAGAGCCATTATATTTGTGTTATTTTTCTTTAGTTTACATGGATGTATTAGAACACTTGAATTCTTGGTTCCTCAAATATTAACTTCAGAGAATAGCAAAAGAAGACCTATAAAGTAAAAGCCAAGGTGATAGCAGCTTGCAAAAAATCCAGATGTTCCTAGCTACAGAAAATTTGCCAATACTGCTAAAGTCAAAGATTATTGGCAGAGTCAAATGTTCTGAGAAACTTCAACAGGAAAAGTGTAAAAATCAAATACTCTAGCAAACATATTTTTTTAAAAAATTCCTTTTTAAAAATGACATAGCACTTCACAGTATTTCAATGTAGCAAATATAGCTAATTCTTTGAAAAGCCTGATGATTCCGCTTTTTGCTTCACTATGTGTGAAAGCAACACGGCCAGCACCTAAGCTGGTCTGTCATTTTCATACAGATACATATTGACCACACAGCAATTGACAAAGATATAGATAGATATGGATAGAACACTAATTTTAAATGTCTAGGAGACCAGATTATCCTAAATAGTTCATTTTACATTCCAAATGTGACGTCAATACATTAAGGCTATTACAATTCTAGATGCTATAAAATGTATTCAGTAGAATGGTCATGAAAATTGAAAAGAAAATCAGTGTCTCTTCAGACTAGAAACTGAGATAAAATTTGCCCCCATGAGAAATATCTTACCTAGTCAATGCATCTGTCAGTAAAACTTGTTTCTTCCTAGATGCCTCTGTTTGAAAGAGTAGCGATATAGCTCACTGTCAAATGCTAGCAAAAGGAGAAAGCAGCTCCTCACAGATGAGTCTTAACCTGCCTGCCAGTTTGTGTAATCTGAATTGTTTGTTCAAAAATATCCTGTTCATCTGTACTCTCCATTAGCAACAGAAATTCTAATTAAATTACCAAATGTAGTAAACGTATGGCCCTCACTGGTGCAACAGCTAGGTTTGTCTAGCACACAGAGGCAGAATTCATTAATCTGAAAAAAACAGTTGGAATAAAGAGAACATATTCTCCCCTCATCCATTGCTCTTGAATACATCAAGAAATCTTGAAAATGCATAGCTTTGGTAACTGGCTGTTTAGCACAGCTCTTCACAGATGTGAAGACATCAGTGTGTGCACTGATGTCACAGGGGAAAGAACTCAAAGATTGCTCTGTATGAATACATAGAGCCTACAGGCCTGCATAACATGGGACACTCAGGAAAATTAATTCTAATTAATTTGTAGAGTGGGTTAGTTAAAAATCAAAATATTCCTTTGTCAATATTCTCAAAAGAAATTAAGAAGTGAATTTAACTTAATTTAGATTAATTCACTTCACTTGCAGCTCTGCAAGTATTTAACATCTTTAAGTGATCCCCTGTAGAACTCAAACTTTTGGTAATTTAGTTAAATTTACCTGAGTATCTAAGTATAGATAAGACTTTAAAAGAAAATGGTCATCAACTACCCCTTCTCTATAAAATATAAAGGATGCAATCTATCTAATCACAGACATCCTCAAACAAATAAAGTTAACAAATAAAGGCTCTGATGTACTGAGTGGAAATGCAGTCTCATATGAATTCTGTTCAGCTGGGGGGGAAAGGAGAGGGAGGTCACTTCTTTTACTAGAGAAATGACTGAATGAGTTATGATCAGGCACGTATTACTGTTTTCACCAAAGAAAATATACATGGGACATCAGAATAAACTTAAAATAAACTGCACAACTTTATGAAATGTTCAATTTTTATATTTACACTATAATTAGTACAAAATTGCCTTTTAAGTTTTCTGTAGCACAAGACAGTATCTCCTGGACTTGTTACCCTAGTATGTTAAAACAACTACTTTGAAATATGATAAAGAAATCTAGGAATAGTTATAAAGAATAAGACACCATTTTCAAACTATACATAGTGTTTGCTTTTGCTTCTAAAAAGGTACTCATATCCCCAAAAGGTTTTTAATTTTAAATAAGCAGGGTGGGCAGGGAGGGTGCAAAGGGGAAGACTGGTTGTCAATACTAAAGCTTTTACTGTAGTAAACTAAATATATTTACAATTTACACAATTGTTTGACCTTCAACGAAAATACAAAAACTTATCACAAGATGCAAAACCAGGAAACAAGTTCTTCTCAGACACTGCTGCTCTACACAGGACAGAATTCAACTTGAACTTCAAGGAACAGAAAGGTATTTATCCCCCATATTCAGGCAATGAGAACAATTTGTATGAGGTCATAAAGAAAGAAAAAAATAAAAGGCTGCAACATTCTTCAGTAGACTTGGCTTTTAAAAACTATGCCAAAACCCCAGTCCATCTTGCCTCTGTGTTCCATCTGGTCCATGTAGCCAGTACTTAGTTGCTGGATGTTGCCTTCTATTCTGACAAATAGGAGTAGTTTTATGGCAAGGTCTGGAACCTCAACACTTTCGTTCCTTTTAAAAGTCAAAACCTTCCTACTTCTACAATTAAGAACAATTTGGGCCCAGGTCAACTTCTAAAAGTTATATCCCCATCATATTTTTCAGTAGATAACTTCATAGACTGTAGCTTTTTTGTCTCCAGAGCCAGTGACTATGTATTTATCATCCACAGAGATGTCACAGCTAAGCACTGACGAAGATTCTTTTGACTAGAAGAAAAACAGAAATATATTACATCATTAAAAAAAATTGTCTGTTACCCTCATCTAAAAATCCTAATTTGGGTATTTCACATATGTGAAGATATCTGAAGTCCACTCTTGGGACTCTGGGTGTTCTAATTTTTTCTTTAAAAGCATCATCATCCTCACCTGAAAGATACTGGCTCCGTAAGGAGTTCTCCATGCATTAAGAAGGTTATCTTTCCCAGTACTCACAAACCATTTACCTAGAATATAAACCAGCAGGATTATAAAACAAGAAATAGACAGCTGACACATTTTGGGTTTTCAATGCACATCAATGAAATCTGTGAACTAATTAACATTATAAAAGCTCTCACCACTAAACAACATAGCACTTTTGCTTACGATCAGTGTGGACACTCATGCTTTTGCAGTGTGTTACATACTAGGAAATCCCTTGACTCTGTAAACATAAACAGGTTTTTACACATGAATCAATCCTCACAGCAGCCTTTAGAGAAATGGATGGTTGTTTATAGATAAGTGCATTTGAATTCATAAAGCAGAGATATTTATTCATTACTTAAGCAACTGAGATACTAAATAAGTTTTGATTTTCAAATGAGCTGTGACTATGCAATAACTAATCAGCAAAACAAAAATTAGAGCCCTGACCTTCAGTTCTGTATTCAGGGCAACTTACCACAGTAAGCAAACTTGAGTGACAATACACAGCTCTCATGAAGGTGCAGTTGATATTTGTCTGGTTTATTTACATGTAGCACTTCTACATTGCTGCTCTCCATTCCCACAGCTAGCCATTCACCAGTAGGACAATAACCAAGGGAAAATATCTGAAAATTAAACCACATTTACACCTTTTATTTTCTTTCCTAAAGATAATTCTTTTTTCTGCAGTTAAAATTAATTAGGAGGGGGAGAGGGAAAGAGAGAGAGAGAGAGAGAGAGAGAGAGAGAGAAAGGCAAGTTCATATAGTTTAGTAGCACGACTGCAGTTCAAAATTGAAGTAACTATGTAACTGCTGTTCTTACGTATTCATTTAGAAAACTAGGAAAAGAAAGCAGTGTGAAGCTATAATTTTGTTCTGGAATCTAAGCATATGAGAAAGCTTCAAAATATTGTGTTGTGATCAGCTAAAAGTAAGAGAGGGAGCAATCTGCCAGTTGCACTGGGCTCAGTCTCACCTCTCACCTGAAATGTTTCCTTCCCACTGCACACAGTCCCCCAAGCTATAGGAAAATCTTGTTACCTGTGATGTGAAGTCATGCTGTTGTAGCTGTCTCCCCTCTCTCAAGTCCCAGGATCTGACAGTGTTATCCAAACCGCCTGTCCAGAGCTTGGTACCATCATTAGAAATGTCAATACAGCTGGCTCCATCTGTGTGGCCCTGGAATTGCCTGATAAAACAAACCAGACTGAATAATGATTTCCTGCCAGAGTTCTATGTAAACATTGTTGTGGTGTTAGTTTTGGACTCTGTACATGTGTGTCATCTCTACTGTGTCTGCCAATGAGCAAGAATCAGCCTCTCCCTCTTACTGAGTATTAAATACCAGTATTACAGAAACATTTCCCAGGTGATAAAGGAATGAATTGCATCACGACTAGCTGAATAAAGTCAGATCTTTTCTATCAGGTTTCAAAAAGCAAAAATAAATAAATAAATAAACCAACAACCATACCATAATTAAAACCACTAAGGCAACTCAGATTAAATCAAGTGCTTGGGGAACAAAACTTCCCATTTCAGAAAAGAGCTTCTGTACTTTTCTTTGGGTGCAAGTCAAGAAGATAAATAATAACCAGATATTAATAGAAGGGGATCCAGATAGAGATCCAGACAGTTAAACACAAGCATTGCTGAGTCACAAAGGTGCATTCTCTGGGGCAGATTAGAAAAATCTAAATGGTGCAGTTTGTTTTATAACCTTCTCATTAGCAAATCTCAGCTTTCAGCAATCTGGTCATCTCAGGGTTTTCTTAACCCTTTGGCAAGAGTATTCTGAGGCTCCTGCATTCTTCATTAGCAATCAACTTTTGCAAAGTCCTGCATCTCAGTGTGAAAGGTGGAGGGCAGATGGGGAAAAGACAACTAGCTTGGGAACGAAGTGTATGAATCACTAAGAGCTGCCATGGAAAGGTCATGCAGCACATTTTGTTTTGTAGCTCTGGTCTCAAAATTCCACGTGTGAGCAATATCAGCCAGCAAGTGGTAGGAACACCTACAGGAAACATTTAAAAAGCAAGACAGTAACGGATGGAGAGAATACACCTTTACAGAGACTAAGCACATAGAGGGCAAACTGAAGATTTTATATAACTAAAATGTCCACAGAAAGTAAAATTTACATTCACCTTAACACAACTCTCTGCATATAATTTTAAGCTAATTACTGACACACAAGAAATTTAATTGAAACACAGTAGACTAAGCCTATTCTTTAGCATTTGTTTTCAGAAATTTTAAGGAATCATGGCATTTCCCAAAATAAACTTTCTCTTCTCTAAGTACTGTAAACCACTACTGCTTTGGCAAGCATAGATTTATAAAATTTGTCTTCTAGTTAACCCCTGTGCTTTCCTAAGGAACTGCAAGGATCCACACTTTCAACAACTTTTGTAAGATTAATATTACTACTTAACATCACTAAATAAGAACCAAAAATTCTCTTTATTATTTAACAAGGCTTAAGATAAAGGCAAAGAACAAACCTCAAAGAGGTACCTAAAAGGCATGTTTAGTCTACACCGATCACAAACCAGCAGAAATGCTGCTTGTAGAAATCTGCAGACCAATCCCAACTATTTGAAACCACATGAACTTTTATACTGACTGCAGCAGATTATGAACCAACCCATGAGATTCTGAAAGCACATCTTCCAAGACTAGGCTGAAGCTACCCAAACTAGTTTCTGCCCAGCTTGGGTGCAAGTATCTGAATAACAGATACTATTTATTTTGCAGTCATGAATCCCGTTCAGGGAGATAAATACTTATGTAGCTGCCCAAAGAGTAACTTCTATTAAAATTTTCAGTAAACAAGTAATGACTCACCTGACTAATGTCTGATTGTGCAGATCCCACACTGCAATGTTCCCATCACTGCAGCAGGAAAAACACACCTTGGAATCAGGGCTGATAGCCAGTGCATAGCAGGCAGGTGCTGAGGATGTCAGCTCTGCTTTTATACGAGGCGTTGGTGCTGCCAGGTCCCATATGGATAATGTGCTGGCTTCCCCGCCAACTATGAGGGTGCATCCATCAGGCAACAATTTACAAGAGCGGATGTAGTTATCTCTGTTCTGTACAACACAAATCACCTCAGTTATGCTAATACATGCCTGCCAGTAATGACCACTAATATCATTCTGACTGCTTCAAAGTTTTAAGTAGTTTGCTACTTTTTCCATTACCAAAGTACTGAAGAGGAGCCAGCAGATTGTAGAAGGTTTTAAACACCTACTTCTCGTCACTAATTAGACTGCAGCTGCAGAAATTAAAACTGCAGACTCCTATTGCTACAGTCTACGCTGTTTCAAACCTGATGAATGGTAAGTTTTCTACATCATTACACAAAAACAGAGACAAAATAAGCTTGCATTTCTGCAAATGCACTCCGTAAGTGAAGGTCAGCAACAGCAGAAACATTAAAGGAAATGATGTTTCATTTGGCATTTACACAACCCTGTATGAAAATGTGGTTTGTCTCTTGCCCTTCAGCTTTTGAAATTTTTCTTCCAAATATTATTTTGCATTCACTGTATTAAAGTTAAAAAATTAAGTCCTCTCATACTGGTCTTGTATTTACATTGGTGCTCTGCTGTTCAAGATGATTCTCCTGTACTTATCAATTTCATATTTGTGATAGTATTGCTGATTTAGAGGTACTATGGGAGAGTTAGCAACAGAAGACGTATCTACCTTCACCTACAAGCTTGCTTGACTGGCAGCAGTTCTTTAGGAAATGGATGGTTAAGATTCGTAACTCAAAACACAGGAAAAAACACTGTAAGAAGTAGTTAACAGCATTCGTGCTCCGAGATATATATATATATAATTTTTTTGGAGGGAAAGGAACAGTAAACAAGGCAGTGGAAATGTTGGCTTAATCAGTCATTACTCTTCCATAACTAAACTGACTTGCATTTTAGTTATGCAAGACTTGCAACTACTTGCATTCAAAAAAGAATATCTATTCAACTGCACTGTTACTACTAGGCAATTCACAAAAAGATAGAATAAAAAAGGGTTAAATGGTGAAAAACGCCAAACCAAAACAAAAACCCCACCCCATTTACTTGGACCAACAGTAAAGCTAGAATTATTTTCATTCAGAATACATTTTGCTATGCTTTACATTTAAGTCTTCTCAATGAACATTGCACAAACATCCATGTTGCTTCTGAAGAGAAGCATTTTTTTGTCAGCCATTACCTTTTCTGAGCTAACTTTTCAGCTACCTGTACTACTGCACCCAGTCCCTTTTGTATCCTGAATATGTGAAAACAACCAACCTATACGTATAACTTGTGGATCATGAACAAAAGTATAGCAAGACTTAAAGTGACCTTGGTACCTTGTCATATTATTTCACTATCTGGTTGTTACCATCTTACAAAATATGAAGTTGTTGCTCCTTGTGTGAATGAAAGACCTAGGCAGGTTCTGTGCAGCCCTGCATAAGCCAAACTACATTCTTTTGAAACTTATGCACAAAAATCATCAGCATAATGGGGAGGGAAGAGGGGAGATCAGGTGCACATTCTACTCAGAAATCTGGCCTAATCTGTTATTTGACCCTTAGCGATGACATTTATCCCTAAATAAACCGGCACTATTCCCTATAACTCCACCTGTTACATGTTAAAAAAAAGACACCAGGAAACACATCTACCTGCTACTTCCTTGTTTCCTTGTCATGTGAACAAAATCTAGACAAGGACAGCTATTTCCTTATTGAGTCTTCAAGAAGAAGCTACCCTGTTCACCTACCAGGCAATCCAGCTGAGAGACAGGGCTCTTGTTGCCAGGCTGGCTGATGTCCCAGACTTTGACACACCCCTTCCCGCCTGTGTACACATGTCTTGTGGGGTTGCTGATGGTAACTGCACACACAACTTCCCCGTGGTTCAGAGTGTTGATCTGACGTGCGTGGCGAGGGATCCCTGGACCGATGAGGGCATCAGGGGGGAAAGGAACTGGCTGCATCTGACCATCTGCAGTAACGTGGAATGAGTAGGCCCTTTTCAGGAAAAGAAAGAGAGAAGATATAGCAAACAAAAAAAATCAGCCATTACAGTACTGTAATGCAAAAAAACCACAGTATTTCTTTTAATTTTAATTCTTTGCCAGTCATCTTTTCATGAAAATCAGAAATACAGTGCCAAATAATACAGGCATATAAAACCTCAGAGTGGGATAAGGATTCACAATAGAAATTTTCAGCTTGCCTCACCTAAAGTATTTGTACAGTGGGGACGCACATTAAATTCTACCCTTAAATCTACAGCCCAAAATCATGGCTGCTATCCCTCAACCACACAGGTAACCAAAAGATCTTTCAGCCCCTGGTTTCTAGCCAGAAGTTCCAAGTCTCAGCATCACAAGTCCTACATCAGCAGTCCTACTCTTTCATCCTTCTTCCATGAGGCTTGCACCTATGGCCTTGCAGTAGCACTAGCCAACAATAAAGTTTTGCTTGATTTCTGCACCTTAGCTTTAACATCACCACCAGCTGTGTTCGCATGCCCCTCTTTCCATCTAGTAGCTAATGCTTTGAAGAGAAAATAAAAACATGTGGAGTGGTTGTTCACATCTTTTCTCAAGAAAGCTGATATCATGTTCTCATAATTGTTTTCCTGGATAAGTATCTTTGAAAACCTGAAAGGCTCAGTGGCACTTCTCTTGGCACTTCTGAAACACTTTTTATTTGTATTCAGTGCATGATTTAAAGCATAAGGAAATTTGAGTGTTGAGGAACTGAAATCCCAGCAATGAAAAAACCCCACTCCTCCTTAGGAAAAATACCATAAAGAAATTATTTCTTTGTGGTCACTAAAATGTTGAAGTCAACTCTATTCAAGGACAAGGTCATAAAGGTTTCAGGTTCAGGGATTTCTTTTTTTATTTTAAATAACAACGAAAATACTAGTGCAAAAGGCTGGGTCTTGTTATAATAGTGAGCTCCTTGTTTGTTGCTTCTGTTTTAAGCACATCCATAGCTCATGTTTTTGATGCGGCTGTTATGATGCTGCTGTTACATTAACATTGTTCAAGAAGTCAAGAAATGGTGAGATACAAATATTCATTCTTTTCTTTAACTGATGATCTGCCATCATTAGTAAAATCACTCTAGCGATAGTACCATCCTAGTGATATCTTTTTTTTTCTAATATTCTTGTGTTCAGAATTGCCTTTCTTTTCCAAATCTACTTTCTTCCTCAGAAATCTTCAGTCACTGTAGCTCAACTCTTAGTATTGCATCTGTCTTCCAAGAACACAGCAGTAGATATTTCTATTTAATTTCTTGTTCTGAGTAATAAGCTAGTATTTTCAAAGTATGTTACTATATGTTCCCAAGTATCACACAGTTTGAAATGAAGGAACAAGCAAGATGCCTGGATCTATAATAGACATCTCCCTGGAGCAGAGCAGAAGATATTGCTTTGAAAAAGAGTGAGAAGAGGAGAGATGAAAGAATTATACAGTTCTTTTATACAGGAGATAACAGTGGAAACAGTCTCTCCATGTAATATCACAGTTTTCTCTGAAGGAAAGGGTAAAACATGGTTAACAGTAGCTGTTATTAAACAGGAAACAAATTAATAGTGCATATACATGCAATTCCTGTCCTTCATTCTTGCTTCGTGGTTGGACATACAAGTGGAAAGCCTGCTCAGAGGATACAGAGAAATACAGGATGAGCAAGTGAAAAAGATGACAGAACTTTTATGTCACAGAAATGTCAGAAATGGGAAAAAGTAAGATAAGAAAGGAGGTGCAAACTTCACTTCCTTACATGTATACAAGGCATACAGTGTATCAAATGTATATTGTCCCATGGGACCTTTTCTCTTCTTTGTATGAAGAATTATAGTACTGATAAGGGATTAACTAGAAACTTACATACTTTCTGCAAAGAGGAGTAGAGACAAGATTGTCCCAAAGTAGCTGTTCACTAGGCAGATCAGATACAGGATGAGAAAGGAAACAGAATAGGAGTGGCAACTAGACTGCTTGAGGCTGAACAACCACTCAGGTTCATCTACAGAATCCAACAAAAGAGTCATAGTACTTAAGCCACTGAAAGGCTGGGCCCCATCCTGGGCTCCAGATCAAAGTCTGTTGCAGAATATTTGTTAACAGTAAGAGTACACAGAACTACACAACTTTGAAGTCTCAGCCTGCCCCTGCTTTTATCATGGACTGAAGTAAAACAATTAAGCAAGTATTAGGCAATTTCTTAGCATGGTCAAGGAGGTTAATCTATTTGTCTATGACTTGTTTTTTTTTAATGGAAGGTTACAGCTTAAATGTTCTGTTCAAAATACCTAAATAATTGGTGTTTTGAAATGCTTAGGTGTATACACAAAGATTCTCGGTTCTTGGTGAGACGGGTTGTGAGGAAGATGATAGAACTGTTTTCAAGCATTTTGTGTTACTGTAGAATTGTGATGACTCTCCAGCTCTGAAACATCAGAGATCTACCCAGTGTAGGTTTCATCATGCAGTTTTACCAGTGTGCATGTGTTTAAATTGTGCCTATACCAATCACAGAAACAGTTTATCATCATGAGTTGCCATTTGCTTCCGTCCTAGTTCAGCAGGAGACACTGGTTATCACTGTGTAGGGGTGATCAACGCTGTGTATTCTACACCCTCTATTCATTCCCCAAGAATAATGGACCATTTGCAGCAGTTGCCCAGGAGGTTGTTAGCACCTTCACACCCAGCCTGAGGGGGTGTGGGTGCTAATGGGCCATCAACAATACCCCATGACTCACAGAGTTAATCACCCATTGTGTGAGTCCCCGCCCTGGGGGAGGGACTGGGTGCTCCCCGAGGGTACATAAACAGGGCTCAGAAGATCTTCAGCACCTCTTCGTCAGATCCAGAGGAGCAGCAGGACCTCGACAGGAGGAAACCACCACTCTCGACCGGACTACGACCATCACTTCCGACCAGACCACAGCCATCATCTGCACGAACAGATTCTTCACTTCTTTTTGTTTTGGACTCGGGGGAACCACGTGGGTCTCAGCACCAGGGCTAACAAACCCCTCTGGGCTTGTGCCCCAGGACACTGGGTTATACTGCTGGGTTTTGGTGAGTTGAAAGCAGTTTTTCTCTTTGTGTCAGTGTATTTATGGTAATATCTTTCATTAAATTGTAACTCTGACTTATAATCTCTCTTGTGGTGGGTCCATTTCTCCTGCCAGTTTACCTCTAAACCAGCACAGCTTCTAAGACTAGTTGATTAGGACCCAGGATGACTGAATTTGACAGTCCAACAAACAGACCAGCAACAGTTTCTTGCAAGTCAAGATAGCTTTTTCTACAGTGCAAGTTATCTGCAATCCACTGTAGAAAGAAATGCCTACACTTTGCCAAATATCTCTGCCAAGACAAGAACACAAAAAAAGTAATGTTTCTGTTTGCATGAATGTACGTGGCATGTAATGCTAACACCACCAGTGCAGCATACTTACGGTATGGTGGTCTAGTGATTTGTATCTGCTACATATAACTTTTTTTTATACATCCCTTTTACCTTTGACAATTTGCAACATTTGCCAGACTGACCCTCCCTAGACAACAAATGGCTCTGTCTCCAGAAGAACACAGTACTGGAGACAGCAGTGCAAATGACTCTTTGCAGCTCAGTCGCTGTTGTCCTTGGTTTTCACTCCACAGGTCACCATGATAAGCGGACTTACAATGCTACTTCTGGAAAGGACTGTACTCACAGTGCTACGCTTACAGAAGATTCAATTTGTAATGCACTAGGCATATTCACAGTCCTGCATTCTCAAAACTGACAAGCATTTTCATTGTTCTCCCTCAAAAGAGTCGATAGTCAGTAAAATCTCACAAATTCTTGAGTCTTCTAAAGCTCAAGATATTTCTTAACTGGCACCAACTGACCACTTATCTTTCTCGTAGAACTGATAGTGCATGCCAGCAACTGTTGTTTAGCCTCATGACTAGCACAGACTGCTGTCTCGCTCTAAGCATTCTACCTATACAAAAAATACCTATCCAATAATAGGTTCCATGAATATCCATCTTTGGTGAAATGACTGATAGCATTAAGAGATCCCTTTCTTGTGCTTGGCTAATAAACACAGCAAAGAAAGAAAATAGTCTTATGCAAATGTGATTACAATTTAACATAAAGCATTTTCTGTATTTGTACAAAATAACTACATGTTTGACTTCATACATGTCACCAAATAATTCTATCCAGAGATACAGAGTAGGGACACACACACACACTTTACTCTCCTTCAATATAATAAAACTAGCCTTCCTTTACAATAACTGTCATTGAACAAGTGTGAAGATCAGTAGAACTAAAACTGACCAATTCCAAAACAGTATACTACACCTCTCCAAAACCACATCAAAAAATCAGTTTACAACTAAACGTTGAAAGAATTAGCATTTACCACATAAAAGTTCCCTTTTCAACTAAAATGAGAAACATGTATTTTTAGCTCTTTCTAGTCCCTGGGAAAAACATACTGAGAAATATATTTGCCCTCAATACTACCATTAATTCATAAGTTTAGACGCCATGGAAGAAATACTGTGGACATAAATATTACCACTAATCTTGAAAATCTGTTTTCAGTTCACAGTCCAACATGAGTCACATTAACCAAAAAGACTAAAGACCAACTAAGTACCTTGCTAGAAAGACTATGCAAAGCAAAAAAAACCAAAACCAACCAATCAAGCAAAAAAATACCAAACCAAACAAAAAAAAAATCACAAAAAATTACAGTGGCACACCATAAACTTATAGTCCAGAGCACAGTTACATGCATCAAAACAACAGAATGCAGGACTTAAACACCACATGTCCATCTCAACTGGCTAGTAATTTTTTAAAGCAAGCTAGTCATTAATAGATATCAGAACATATAGGGGTTAAAAAAACCTGGGTGCTACCAGAAATGTCTATCCTTTAGAAAGAAGGGAATTAAATTTTCTCTTGGAAGGACTGGGTGAAAAAAACAGTACCAGCACAACCACTGATAAAAATGTGCAGCCTTGAGTATACACATATGGGTGGGGATTCAATAGTTAGATTTGAAAATTCTCTGCACCACTTGCAACAAAACTCATTAAAGGTCCACATCTCATAAAACAGATTCAATGTGACATCTTAACTGCAGTCTAGGAAAAGGCTGACTTTGAAAATAAATGAGGCATTCTTCACCACTTTGCATGATTATATCACCCATGTACTCTGTACATAAAATACAGGAGAAAAACCTAATAAAGGTGAGATACTCAAAGATACTGCAGATAGTAGATGGCACTTAGCTAGCTTCAGCCAATCAAGACTAAAACATGAGATCGTTCTAAAGCTGTCAATAGAAAGATAACAGATGAGTTTATGAAATTTTAGGCTTGCCTCATTAAGATAAGGAAAGAAGTCGTTTTAGAGGAAATGTTCAAGTAAAATGACCACAAAAAAGCCCAAACATTCCAAAATATGTTAAATCAAGTGGAGAATAGGGAGTATGTATCAAAGTAGGCAATATAGGAAACAATATGAATAAAGTTCTAAAAACATTAAGAATAAATCCAAAAACAAAGCTAAAAATTACACACACATTAAAAAAAAACCAAAACACAGACAGTAACTTAGCTGTGAAATACCAGGATACAAAGTAGAGCAGCATACACACATTGTCCTTTTTTCTCAAGCAACGTAACAACTAGAACTCAGCCACAGAAAATTTCTGATTAAACAAAAATAAGTTTTGATAGCTTACAATATAAAATATTGCCAGGCATTAATAACAAAATAAGTGATTGAAAACTTATGAATTAACTTGTTTAAAAGTAAGAACTTACAGTCACTGGATTATGCAATCTCCAAAAGCATTTTATGTAAGTATGTAAAATTCTTTTAAAGTCAGCAAGAATGAGTCTGACACCTACTAAAAAAATGTTTTGAGAACAAAGCCTGATCCTCATTGCACTAAATTTAAATATACCACTGATACAAAACAACAACTCACTGAGCACTCACTTCCGTAATCTTGTCAACATACCACTAACTTTAAGTAAAACCAAGATTTATCAGGTTTCTCTAACCAATAGATAAGCCTGTTCTCAGAAGCATGGTGGGTAACAACAAAAACACATTCAGGATGGGTTTCCAAATAAAGTCTGCTGCTTTCCTGCTGTTATAGGAAGAGATCAGAAGAAAATACAGGTTTTTGCCTGTAATCTGGTATACTTTTAAGGATGTTTGTAAGACTAACATTACTAGTTAACAGAAGTTCAAAATGAAAGCAAACAGAAATATGTGAGTATAAAACTTTCACCATAGCCTCTCTTATAATTTAGACAGTATCCTAAAAGTAAAAATTTTGAATTTTTCCTGAACCTGCAAAATGAAAAATTAGACCAAAACAGATTGACATCTAAGACACTATAAATATGTAATGTGAACACTGAGTACAGAAAGTGCAAAATGTTGTTTCAAAATTATGCAAGTACCTAACTAGAGAAAAAGTACTTTAATTGCAACTTCCTGCTGAAAGGGAAGACAGGACTGACTGCCAAGCATGAAGGGACAAAGAACAGGTTCTATCTAAGAGCATTGAAAAACCTACTGTAATTCTCTCTACCCCATTCTGTCCAGAAAAACAGCTGAGTCAAATTTGCTGTTAGCACCTGTGTAGGCCTATTTGCCCAGAACTCTCAAAAAAGAAGCAATATTTTAAGAGGTCATACGTAAGTCTGTTGCATCTCAGTAAGTTCAGTGTCAATGATCTACCAAAGCCCAATTACTGAAAAATGCTGGTGAACTTATTTTATGGCAACATCAATAACCCACAGCATCACAGAAGTATTTTATTTAACAATTGCTTCATCAATAACTAAAAATTTTAAATAAAAAAACTATTATGAAAGATATTCTACATCTATGCATCACCTGTCTCATGACTGCTTTATCACCCTTTTGCTCACCAGTTGTCACATTCACACAAAAGTTCTAAATAGTTTGCTCAGTTATGTAAGGTGTGTATAATTTGTTGCTTAAGTGATACCCACTATCATCAGTTGCACATTCTCATGCCTAACAAAACAAGTGCCAGACAAGAAAGTCAGCAAACTTGCTCTATACATTTATTCTCAGTGTAGCGTGAAGTTTAGTTTCAATATGTTTTTATCTAACATATTTTACCATCATCTACCAGTTTGTAGTCCCCTTAACTTACCCCAGAAAGGATAAATAAAAAAAAACTTTAAAGTACCTTCTCCTTGGAAATAGCTATATGCATACCTGTTTTGGGATATGACAAATACCATTTGATAATCTTTATACTTCTTTTACCAGGAGAAGACTAAACAACCTCTTGAGAACAACCAGACACTACCCCCTTTGAAATTTTTGTTCACAGACACAACATAATTTTATTCCCTCTAAATATTGTAGATGTTACCAAAATGTTAAAAGTTACTTACGGTTTTCCCCCAGGAATCCCTGCGAGATTTGGAGGGATTCCAGGTACTCTCATATGAGGAGGAGGATCAAACCCAACCTGACAATGAAAAGTGAATTAATCTCACACTTGCAATTCCTCATTCAGCAAGACCCTTTTCTTCACTCCCAAGACATTTTGCATTTACCCATAAGGTGGCTTTTACCCACAGTACTAAATAAGTGCATGACTCTGTACTGGGGGGCAAAACCAAGATGATTTCCCTGGGCATGATTCTGATAGAAGTATTCATATGCAAACAGAAAACCAGTAGCATTTATCATTCATGAGCATAACACAAGCACCCCTGTGTTAGTAGGGAATCAGATTCCTGTGTTAACCCTGAAATTACAGTCCACGGTATTTCAGCATGAAGCCCTGACAGTGCTCTTTACTTCTGGGAGAGCGAGCAGGCTGACATAATGCAATGCTAGAAAGCAGATCTGGGCCCCAGCTAGAATCTGTACATGGTTCCACAGTGTTCTGTGTGGGCACATGAGCTGAGAGCCACATTGCGGGGTGCAAACAAATGTGTATACAGCTTAAATAGACTATGCTCTCTTTACACATTGCAATTCCCCTAAATTTTTATATCCTGAGTAAGTATGTACGTCAAATAATCCAAGCATAAATTCTGGATGAAAAATACTTCAGTTTTTCTTCTGAACATTACACCTAAGTAAAAATTGTTATTGCTTTAAAAGGTGGGCATATGCTATTTAAAATTTCCACATCTTCAGGTAAAAACCCTGTTTACTAGTTTGAATAAAGTAGTCATACCTACAATAATGAGACGACAAGCTTAAATCCAATTTTGCAATTTTACAAGTCGGTAAGTTTGTCTATGCATAAAACTGCCATCAGGCTCATGATTGCAGAATCAGGCCCCTAGATTATTCTGTGTGACAGCAGGTATAACTACTATGCTCCATTTACTTACTACATTCACAACAGCAACTATTCTCAACACATCTTAGAAAAGACAAGATAGGTATTGACCAACTTCTCAGGTTGATTTCCACAAAAAAAAAGAACAAAATACAAGGACAGAGAGACATAAAAAATGTTTTTGCATGCTTCAAGATTAACTTGCTATGTCTGTATAGAACACAGGTATGATTCAGCAACAAAGCAGTCACAGCTTTTTGTAGTCCACAGCTACAATGAAATACTTTGTGGCTACCAAAACTACCTTTTCATTTACAACACAAAATAATATTTTGGAACTCCTCATCAGTTACAGCACTGATGAAAGTGAACAAAAAAAAAAAAAGGAAACATATATTAATACACTCAGAGTTTTTGTTTTCAAGGTGTAAATTTGTTTCTCCAGCCACACAGCTAAGTGAAACACACATTAAAGCTGTCAAGCCTCTCGCGTTGTTACAACTTGGGAATTCAGCAGTGCTAAACGAAGCATGTAGCTTTTCTCAGTGAACCACAACTCGCACAACGGAGATTGCATGCAACCTATGACTTACCATAGGAGATCTTCCATAGGCAACCACAGCAGCTGCAGCAGCAGCAGCACTCATCTGGGGTGACATATTGTGTAGACTGGCATAGGCTGCCCCTGGACTGGTTAACTCTCCATTCATGCCAGCATGAGGTACCATTCCAAATGGAGCAGGGTATGGTCCTGGCACTGCCAATGGTGTCCGCAAACCTGCAGCTACAGAATAATGGAATTAAGTAATTTAATTTATGTATTCCTGCATACAGGGAAGAAAACAGCCCTTTTTTTCCCCCACAATATCTAACCTCCCCCTCTCACATACACACACTGTTAAGAAACTGCCACAAGTACCACAAGCTCTTTTCACTTAGTGTAAATAAGAACTAGTGAAGTCTGAACTCGTTGATTACTTCTAGCAATCTCTTCTATCATTACCTATTTCCAGTTCTGTAATATTCTCCTGTTTACATTAATCTTGTCTTTGCCAAATTAAGTAGTAAACCTGACAGACATGGTTTACACAGCTTATGTCTGAAGCAACTGCGTGTACCAGCCTGAATAGCAAAAGCAAACTTCCCTCAGCATTAGTCAAGCTGTGCACTGCAGCGAATACTAGTAGTCTCAAAGAATGTAGAAGGGATTGCACACAGAACAAGAACCAGAACTTCTGAGAAGTCTTTTTATATCAGTCTCTGGATTATTTGCAAAAAAGATAAAGGCAAAAGTAAACAAAGAAGAACAAAAGATATTCAAACTCTTAATAATCCAAACATCTGCTTCTCATCAACTCCTCTCTTGATATGAAAAACAAAGCAATATAATTAGCTAGCAATCACAAAGAACTACATATGTAAAAAAAGACTAACTTTGGAACCATAAAAACACATGAAGTAATGCATTACCAGCTTGGTTAACCAAAGGGTCCATTGTTGGAGGTTTGCCAAGACCTGGACGAAGTCCTGGAGTTGCACTCGTGCCTGGGGTTGAGACATCACCTCGAGGAGTTGGTGTGCTGGATTTCAGAACAGGCGTACTGGCTTTTTCATGCTGGTATCATTAAACAAATTAAAAGAATATTTTTTTAATCCACTTTAATACAATTTATCGCAACACCAGCTGGGCACCTACTACCTAGTTGCTTGGCCAATTTTCATAAATCCACTCAATGCTGTCAACATTAACTTGTGAGAGAGAAATTCTGACCTTTTTCATTGCTGCCAAAATTAAAATAAGAAATGTAGAAAGTTATCTTTCCTTCTTCACTTACATTAAAAAAAATATTGCCTGAGTTCAATTTTTTTCAGGACAATACCATATGCATTACCAAACTATTTTAGCTTGAAATCATTAATATCTCAATTATTATTCAACACTGCATATCTAAATGCAAAACCCAAATACCACATTAGTTGACAGTATCAAAAAACCATGACACAAAAGTTACCAAGAATCTGATGAAATTATTAGAGAAACTGCAGCAAAAAGTTTTCATAGAATAACACCTTATTTAGAAAAGTTTAAGAAAATTCAGGAGCACTTCTTAGTGGCTACATACAGGCTATGTTAAACCATAAGCTATTTCTCCAGGAAAAAAAAACCAAACAAATATGCTTAAGCAATCCCTGTATTTTGTAATAAATTTGCAACTCACTTAACAGAAATGTAGGAAATACAAAAAGTCAAAACAAAGCAGAAAATACCATTCAGGAGGGAAGCTGAATAATTCTATAAGGATCTGGAAAAACAATAGTTGATTTCAGCTTCAAATGTTTAATGCCAGGCACTTTGTGTCACAAGTAGTTGCAGGAGAATGGAGAGTTAGATTCTATAAGAAAGAAGAATATTTATAGGGACGACAGTCTGCTACCTACCAGACCCATTTCTTTGGATTTGAGGGAAGTGGAACTTCCAGAAGAGGCTGTAGATGCTGGACTGCTAGAGGCATCCTTCTTTAGCAGGCGGGTTTTATCTATACCGTTTTCACGTGGTGACTGAGTGGGACTTGCCCTCGGGGAAGAAGGATCCTAAAACAAGAGGAAAGGAAAATCAACGCAGAATTGTGTCATGACATGGTTCACAAACACCAATGATGAGTCTATGGGGAAAACAAAAACTAGGAGAATTTAAACAACAAGTTCAAATAACAAGACATTTTGCTATTTTTATAGAAAAAATGGTGAAATCCCTTCATCAACTTAGAGACATTAGTAAAATCATATAGTAAGCAATCTGGTTTTATTTTACATTACATGTAATCATAAATTGTTTCCAAGCACAGACCTTGTAATCTAAGTATACCTAAGTACAAACTAAAGCAAGTGAACAGGTTTAGTAAGCACAAGGAAGACCAATGGTAAGTAACTGCAGTAAGTTGATACTGTTTTTTATTTCACATTCTCCACACTCTGCTAGTGGCAATAAACATTTCAATAATCCCTTTTGGTAATACAGGCCTTGCTCATCTTTATATTCAGAAAAAAAGATAAAAATGCATGCTTTCATGGATCTCACAAAATATTCTGAGTTGGAAGAGACCCACAAGGATCACTGAGTTCAGCTCTTAAGCAAATAGCCTGTACAAGGATCTTTACATGCCATAATATCTCTCACTTTTTTTCTAAATGCCATCTGCAATTGCCTCACTACTTATATCTACAGGAAAAATGGAAATCACTTTTCAGGTGATTATTTTTGTCTGTTCTAGATGTACTCCCAGTATTTACTTTAACCTAAAATAGCCAGCCCTATAAGCCAAAATCAGAGCTCTGGAAATTCTCTATGCTCCAATGGCTCTTAAGAACTGCATCAAGGAGAAAGCACAACTCACAAGAGGGCACTAAGTCTACTGACCAATTATTGAGCAATTTCATTGTAACCATGGCTTCTGGGAGGATTACTAAAATCATTAGTTGGATACCTATTTTTCTACTTGCCTAACATAATTGGAGCACTTGGAGTTGCTGAAGACACTTTTCTACCAGCGTCTTTCCCTTTGTTTTTCACAGAGCCAAAGAACATCACTACCACATTCAGGCTTCCTAAATCACTTTGTTGTATAAAATAAAAGATGAAGAAAAGGGAACACCCATCCCTTCACTTTGACACCATTGTCAAATCTCTGCCCTGAAGAGAAAAGGTGTCTAAGATCTCTGGAAAATCTTATAAACTGATTGATGTCATTCTAAAAAATACATTTCTGGAAAATGTTGTCTTTAACACCGGATGCTAAAATACAAGCAATTTTTAAGGCAACATTTTTAATAACAATCCTACTATTAAATACAACATTAGATAATGTCTTCCGTTTTCCTTTGAAGTCTGGACTTTGAAAACCTCAGCCTTCCATACACATCTCTCCACATTACAGAGCAATTGTGAAGCCTCAGAACATTAACTGCAGAGGGAACAGACCTGGACAAAGCAGCACAAGGAAAAGCTGAGAAGAAAAAGCTCAGAGGAAGGCATAGTAACTGCACGACCATTAAAAAGGAGATGATGTGAATATTTTAACATATCCACACAGAGGATTGTTGTGCTTCTAGCACCTAAATGCACTTCTCCCTTGGGCAAACAAGAAGACTACGAAATTGAAAAAAAGTTACCTCATTGGATACATCTACAACCAAGTTATCGTCGCTCTTGTCCCCATCACTGTCCTATTAAAAATAAATAAACAAATAAAGTGTTCATTTCAATTAGTACAATAAGAGCCCAGAGAGAAAGAGTACGCATCTACTCAGACATTTTTTGGTTTTCCTAAACAAAAAATAAACAGCCTTTCATTAACTTATTAGCATTAGGGAGAACAATGAAAACAGAAACACAACACCTTTATTTCTGCTTCAATAACAAAATCCAAATAAAGTAGAACTAGTTGCAAGATGGTGATCTCACCATCACTGTAAGTTGCAGATGGTCCAAAGAGCCTCCATTTACCGTCATAAATACTATTACCACTACTTCTGAAAGAGAAAGGCACTCTGTTCATACACTAATCTTAGGTATTAATGTTAGAGAAATTACTGCTTGTACATACCTAAACACCTGCCCCTCAGGTTCTCAGAAAANAATTAATTATCTGGGAAAGAAAAAGCTTCAGAAATGCCAAGGCATTTCAATATTTCTACCTAAAAATCCCAAAATACTTGGACAATCCTAAACAGAAATATTCTACTGCAGTTTGTCAGATGCATTTTGACTGTTTCACCTTATATTCACCTGAGCTGCACAAGTGTCACATGACTGCTCTTACTTGAGTGCCTCCTGGTCCCTATCTCCAATATAGGCTGAGATGCCCCAGTAGACACATTCTATAATACACAGTAGTCTAGTGATAACCACAGTGGAACATAGTGTTTCAATCAGAAGACGAGTCTTGACTCAAAATCAAACAAAGAAATCAAATGAATGTCAAAACTTTAAATTTTTGTGGGGGCAAGTTTGACATTTCTAATAAAAGTACTCCTAGTCATAAAGTTTCTAAGCAAACAAATCAGACATACAAGATTGCTCAACTGTCTCCCATTCTCCTCCTTTCAAAAAAAACCTCAAACCAACATGCAACTTCAACCCTTCCCTTCTGTTTTAACAGCTGAATCTTTCTCCAAGAAATACCACAAATACAGTGGGGTGAGTGCGACCAGAGACAGAATGGTGTCTCTATCTGCTACTCAGACAGCTATCTAACTAACAGGTGCAAAAGAAGGAAATGAAAGTTTTAGCTCCAGTTATCTGATACCTCTTGAGAAGTATGAAGCACCTAGAGTGCTAAAATAGGTGAGAACACATTTGGGAGAACAGTAGATGGGACACTTGTTCACCAGAAGTACCACTCTGAAGCAGGGCAAAATTAACTACAGGCAATGTTTAACTGAACTCTACTAACTTTGCCATCTTGATAAATTGAAGTTTACTGGGATTATCAAAGGAATCTCCTATAAGTGCTGATAATATCAGAAGATTCTCCTAACTAATAAATACACCCATTGCAGCTACAAAGGTTCTAGCAAAAAAATTAGTCAGAAGTCAAAATGACAAAAAATAAGTTCGTTTTGCATATTTTTTCCAAAAGTAACAATTCCTACAACTCATTTATGTCCCTTTTGACAAAAGCAGTTCTTCCTTTTCCCTAAAAGGGCCTCAAATAATATGAGCTCAAAATCAGCAGCTTTGTATTTGCAGAATTAGGGAACCTTAAAAAATTATCTTCAAGATAAGAATAAACCTGAAACTTTCAAAGATCCTTGGTTTGTTCTACTATTTACTTTGATGCTGTCTTAATTTGTAAATCCATTTCAAAAAAACAGTAGGCACATTTAAAATATGCATCAAAACAAACTGCTTCTAAAGTCAATAATATCTTTTTCATCTCTTTCCAGTAGAAAAACAAGAAAACCAAGCAAGTTAAATTCTTTCTTCCTTTTTCTTTTACATCAAATGTAGGTTAAGAACACTTAATCTTCAAATATTTAAAATGAAATATGACAATAGAATATGGAACCCTCAAAGTTGAGGAAGTAGCCCATGAAAGTTTGACAAATCCTTCTGTAATCAAAACAACATTACTAGAAGGTGGTGCAAATACAACTTGTAAGACTGTAACAGCACTAAGCTATCCAATACCCGCTCAAAGATATTCTCCAAATGGAGAGAAATTACCCTACCATACACTGAGGAAATAAAGTTTCTTATTTTCTCTTAGGTTTCAGTAACCAAGAACTTAGTGACCTGAACCACATAAACCAGAAAATTTGCCACATTATAGCTATTTCAAAGTACAGTATGTTACACTGCTGTACTGAGGTGCCTCTTTGAAATCAAACAAGCAAGTTAGTAAAAAATGCAGAACTGTGACCTTTTGAAATTTCCATTTGCTTTCTGCTGAAACTATCATATAAGTCAAAACTAAACTTTAGCAACTCAGTAAAGCCTCGTAACATTTTTAATTTGTATTGGCAATTTTTACTCAACATGGTGACAGCTAGTTATCAGAAAAATTTACAACATTCAATAACAAAATTCTTCATTTCAAACAAATCTTCAGGTTTCAGAACAGTTCAGAAGGGATGTCATTCAGATCCAAAGAAGACTCCCAAAACACTTGTGAATCACGAACAGCTACTCCTGGCTCAATTTTTCCTGTTGAGGAGTATTACTTAACAATATCCCAAACTACTCAGTCACTACTCTTCCTACAACATGAATAATTGTCTTTCTGGCACATATTTCATGTAGCACTTAAGTCATTGGAAACACATTTACTTGTTCTTCACAGCTCTTTTACTGTTCATACAAGCACAGTATGTGCAAATAAATTAATCGTTTCTTTGACACAGATTTGCTTACATAGTGGCTGGAATCCTTATCATCCACCTTTCTCTTTTTGATGTCATTGACATATTCAGGGCCATTCCTGCGTTTATCAGTGCTTCGTAGACTGTCTGGGACCAACAGAGAATTACTCTGCAAAGACAAAAAACAAGGTCAATTAAAAATTCCTTTTAAGAATGCTTCACATATGCTTAAAAGCTCAAACTCAGTGTGATAGATGCTTTAGAAATGTGATACCCACTTAGTCTTTCATTCAATTTAATTCAAATCAAAGTCCTCCAGGCAAACATATAGAGCTTCATGCATTCTAAGTAGCTTGGGTTCCCATTGTTCAACTTATCAAAAGTTTAGTTCACTTGTCAGCTACCATTTATTTAACTAATTAATTCAATTGAATTTATTGTCTAGGAGAAGTAGGCTTGCTGTTTATTCATGAGAAAGTAACAATGATTTTTTATTTTTTTTAATACTCAGATTCCATATAAAAAAAAGAGATTCACTAAATATAATCTTATTGGTTACTCACTTCCAGACCATCATAAACAGATGAGGCTTTGGTATGCCTACACCTTCAGGTATGGACAGAAAAATGGCAGTTTGCCTTTCACTCTTGAAATGACAAATACTTGCTGATTAAGGTAATGTAGTAATCAATTGCTAGTTGTGCTAAACTCCAATTGGATTCCTTCAACAAAAGTATTGCAAACAAAGATCTAATATTTTTACTTCCAGCATAACATTCCCTACTGGTGTGAAATTAAGGCTAAAGTGTTGTTTAATCAGACTTGATCTCAAAAATTGAGGCCAACACACACACACAAAAGACAAAAGTAAAGACTAATCTTGTCCTCAAATTACAGGGATTGCTTTCATTCATGCTAAGTTATGCTAAGTACAAACTGTTGACCCAAAGAGCATTTCAGACATTTTTCAGTCACATGACAATTTGACATGCCTTCGGTTCCCATCTCCACCTCTGTTCCAGCTAAAGCATTAAAACGTGTTACAATGAGTTCTTTTAAGTGCAGGATTAGCATATGCAAGAGGGCAATTTGTTCACTGATGTGTTAATACTGTGAACAATACTGAACGAGCTGAGAAAAAAAAATCTCCTTTCACAAAGACTTAATAAGCCTAGATTCTAAAAACCAAGTACATACATAAATAAATATATGCTCACATAAATGTTTAAGTAAATAAGCATTTACACACACATACGTCTCTCAGGAGAAAAGCCTAATATTGATATAGTATACCGATATACTATATACTGATACATACATAAACCCTCAAAGAAAATACTTAGATTACCCAAGAGCCAAAGATATTAACTCGTAATATATTACAAACATATTTTTGCACAGACACAAACGGGTAGCCACAAGGAGAAGGAAAATGAAACAGGGTACATAAGGCAATCTGGCTCCTTCTCTTCATAATTCAGACACTGCACTTTAAAGCCAAGTCTAAACTCTTTTATTCATGACTATTCAGGCTAAACAAATGCCAAAGGGCTTACATAAAACATATAGGAGGGTCTATTGAAATTCAGTATCAAAAAGTTCAAAATAATGTCTTTACCAAATTGTTTTGCAACTAAAAGGTGGGCTTGTCGGATCATTGAACTAATTGCCTTGGCAAATACAGTCGGAATTTAACCCTTTATCTTCTTGCGGGTGCAAAACCCTCAGGTATTCACTATTTTGAAAATTATTAAAACCCGTTTTCAACATTTAAATATTGAATCCATGTTTGTAGCAATAGAAATATCCTAAGAAGCAAGCTGTCAATTAAAACTTGACAGAGATGCTTTTAAGGAGAAAAGTATTTTAGTTGAGATACTTTCCTTAACAAAAATAATTAAATATACCCATTTTACTACTAAAGAGTTTAAAATACAACAATCAAGGTAAATGTAGAAAAGTGAGTAAACTCAGCTCCTCGTTTCAATTTGCCAAAATAAAGTGTGAATAGCAGAAAGGTGGTAAAGGGGCAGTTGCTGGGACAAATTTAGTAACCCTGCTATCTGGGAGTTACGGCTTGCAAAGTTTGGCAACTAATACATGTAACTAAAATATCTGATTTTTGGCTTGCTTGTTTTTATGTTTTATTGCAAAGTCTACCTAGACAATCCTGCAAATATTTTGTACTGTTCGTCTTGCAGAATTTCAAAACTGTGAAACATACCTAGGAAATTCCAGCTCCCACTGTGTCCTAAATGCCAAACAAAGATTATTAGATTTGGTTTTTCTTCAGAAGACTGATTGTTTCTCACATGAACTTGTAATTATATCACAAGTCTATTCTGCAAAACATACCCCTGTGGTCATATTTACACTGTCTTTCTACAACATCACATTAATTTAAAGCACTATTTCTCTGTAATCAGAGCATCCATGTTAGAAGCTGTTGTAGATCAGCTTGTTTCACAATAGCTACACCTGAAATTGCAAATAGGACTGTGCTGCTGTTCTGACAAAATTTACCAGTAAATTCAAAAATTAAAAAATTCCTGTTTTGTTTCCCATAGGAGTTCAAGAAAGGTCTAACAATTGTGGGTAAAACCAGGTGAAGTATAACTCTGGATGAAAAAATAGCTTGCTACTGTAATCTATTACCATAATTAAAATCACCAACTGAATAACACTTCATTCAACAATGTGAAAATATGAATCTTAAAGCAGTGCATATGGTAGATCCAGAATACTGAAGTAACAATGGAAACAAATGAAAATACAAACAAAAACTGGGAAAGAGATGATCATACAAGCCTTGGGCTATTGATATCTTTTACGTCATGATATAGTTCAGGAACAGTGAGGACAGTATATACTCAGCTCTGGTAGAGTTTATATTTGCTGTATATCTACTATCAAACATAGAGCCAGCCAGAAGACAGAAACAACAGCTTCACAGTGTTGAGTCTCCTTATCTTCTCTTTAAAAAAATAATAATCTCTTCAGTTCTTCTACCAGGTCTACTAACAACTGACTTATTTGCAAAAGTAGGATAAGAACTTTTATTTTGTCTATAATAGGGTTTTTTCAGTAACACTACTTAAACTTTCAGTTGGGATTAATCTTCAATAAAAATCAGTTTATACAAAAAGGGCATTGTTGATTTCCTAAAGAAAAATTGCATGGTACCAGTTTTTGTCTTGTCTTAATTTCTAGATGCATAACTGAGGATTATCCTGGCTTTCAATCATAGGAGTTCAATTTATTAGAGATTACTAACACATCTGCAAATTGTGAACCTCAGATCAGAACAAGTGCTCAAAATCAGTTTTATGCATTTTCCTTTTTTCAATAGTTCACTTTATACACAGGAAACCAGTTTTCAAATTAGTCCCAAAAGAAGAAAAAAAAGCCTAATGTAGCACTGCTTTCTGTCAGTTACCAGACTGCAAAAAGGGCTGTGTAATAGGCAACTTGTGATTGTAAAACAACTCTGCTGCCAGCAAAAGTTAAACACTGAAACCACTAGCAGGCAAATGTAAAGCAAAAACCTAACCATGAAGCACAGAAAGAAGGCAGGTTCCCTATTAGGAATATAACACACATTATTCAAATACTATTCTTCAACCACCATGCCATTCCCCAGAGGAACTACTTCCAAACCACAAGTATATGGGCCAGAGGTACAGGCTGAGAGTCCACAGTATTTCATTTAGCCCCAGTTGTAATACAGCACATACAATTCACTAGTACACACAGAAATGACAATTTACTTTATGCTGATCATTACAGCAATTAAATAACAATATTTACATTACATCTGTGCTCATGGTTCAACTGCACTTGGTCTCAATTAAGGTCTTCTCTAGTGCTGGGCTCCTTTACCCTCCCACTGCCCCTTCCTCCAAAGATGTACAAACACATAGGCTTGCTCTGTGCTTGGTCATTCCCTGATTGACTGTACATCCAAGCCAATGGCAGCCACTTGCCATTACAGCCAGCTACTATAGCTGACATTTGGGCTTGCCTGTATCACTAAGCAGAGCCTCTGCATTATTTAACCATCACATCAGACCTCTGCTGCTGCTCCCCACATAAGTGCTACCTACAGATATGCATATATAGATAATAACAGGTGCAATTCCTTTCTGAGTAGGCAAAACAGGACCAAGTCTAACATCTACACCCAAAACACATCAGTTGCCCATTTCCAGGACTCACTGATAGAATACAGTAGATGCTGGAAGATGGATTTAACTATCCCCCAGCAAAGCACAAGAAGATTATGCTGAAAGTTATTCTATTCCAGAATCATTAACAGCAATTTGTTGATTATGCATATTGCAAACACATGCCAACAACCCAAAAATTGACTTATAAAGTTAGATTTTATTTTGAAATTACTGTTAATAGAAAGCTACTGACTTCACCTTCTCTTTGACCACCCCTTTAAGTTACATTTAGACTAGTATGCTCGTATTAGGAACCTGGAAATTTAGAAGCCTAGATGGATTTGAGTCCCTCTCCATATCAATTTTAAAATCATAAGGCATTAACAGGGAATAAGACTTTTGTTGATTTCAGCATTTTATAGCTAATGTTTGTTAGAATCAGGGTCTGTAAAAACTTACGCCCCAACTCCCTTGTCTTTTGCCATCAGCTTCATGCTGCTTTCTCTCAGCTACAAACTCAGCTGCAACACAGCAACCCAGAGCTCTTATGTATGACCAACCTCTGTAGAAGTGAATTTGTGGTTTGGATCTGTACTTTCTTCACAAAGACCAAGAAGCATATTTGTTCTACACTGACGAGTACCCTACGTTTCCACAGAGCAAATTTGATGACTTTTCTCCCCCATTTAAAAGCAACAAAACACGAAACAAAACCAGCTTCCATATAATATCATCCAAAAAGTAACATTCAATTTTTCATGTCCCCTTTTCTCCACGACAGGGAGCTGAAGAACAGGACAGAGAGATAAGGACACAGAATATTCTTCTACTCTAAGAAAAGAGTATTTGCTTTACAAAACAATAGTAACATTTATGTTCAACAGGGAAGGCAAAAGAAGGTCTTGGAAAATTTGTTAATACTTCTAAGTCTTAGAAAACAAGCTCAATGCTTTTCATGAGGGCAAAAGATAAATTCTTCTGTATTGATGTCTTCTCTCAAAACTTCAAGCTTCAGTTGCGAAACTTGCTTACTTTGTCTGGCTTCATTACCTGCAGCCAGATTGGGTCATATTAGTAGGGATGCCTGCACCCACACAATGGCATGACCCAGTTTGGGATGGTTAGAGCTACATCAGCCAAAACCCACCAGTCATTACCTATGTAGTTCTGCAATTTAATTTTGACAAAATAATTTCGGCATTCACATATTAAGTGTATTATTACTAACTTATATATTTCACATGGTATGCCTTGTGTACTTGACACTGATTTCATATTATCAACATATTTTACATTAAAAATACAAGACAATTAGAGAAGTTTGAAGATCAAATAATCCCCAGCTCATCATTTTAGCCACAGATTTGAATTTTACCATCTCTTAAATTATGATTCTTTCATTGAAGATATCATTCTTGTTAAGCAAAGATTCTAATGTAATATTGTGTTTAAATAATTTTAAGTTCAAGTTTGCCTGTATTCAGTTATTAAGGTTTAATTTAGTTATAAAGTATTATCCTCAACTGAGATGAAAAAGCAACTAGGATGTCCTAGTATCCTGAACTCAATATACCCATATGGCAAAATTTCTGTACAAAATAAAGCCTCTGATGGCTTAAAGGTTGCTTAGTGGTAAACACAGTGTAAAACCACTCCGCTTCATATAAACCAAACAATCATGAGTTATACATGAAGATGGAAGTAACTGCAGTGACAATTTTACATAGTTTAATTAAATAAATTTTTCATCTCTAGTAAATTAAGCAAGTAATACTTCAATTCTCCCACAACAAAAAAGCCGAGTTTAATTTTTGACAGTTCTCCTTCCATAGGCAAGAACTATTCTCAGCTACAAGATCAATTCAGTCTAAATTTCACAACACTGAAACATCTGATTTTAACCTCAAAAGCCTTTTAGCAAATTACATGATGGACAGGGCAGGGGAAGATGGGAACAGCGCAAGTCCAGGAAATATAACCAAACCAAAACACAATGCCATCACTATCATATATGTGTGCACAGACACAAACTGCAAGCCTCCATCCTTAGCTCCTTAGAATAGTTAATGAGACTCCTGAAGCTGACTAGCATCACTCAAAGGAGTATTTCCCACGCAGAGGAACATGTCCATAAAAAGTCCGAGACTTCATGAAAGCCCACCTTAAAATTATTTCTGCAGATACATTGTCATTAATAAAATTGAGCAAGCTGACAGGAATGCTTCTTGCTTAGCAATCTAAAAACAAAAGACTGTCACAGAAAATATGCAGATAGTTTCCAGTAAATAATGATCAAGCAAGTCTAGTATATATATCAAAAATGCAGCAATAAAAATTGGAAGGTTAGTACCATAAAGCTACCTGTCAGGTAACTTTTTCTAGTTCTTATCTTTTCTAATTCAGAAAAAGAACAAAATAGAGCTCAAATTCACCTACGACATGAACAAGCAGAATTACCTTTGTTACTTGAAATGATGTGGAAGTCACACATACCCACCTCCAATAGATTAACATAGCAATATCGCTCAAAGCAAAATAGTATGAAAAGCTGTAACAAAGTAGTTTTTTAGAGGGTTTTTCAAATAAAACTGTCTTAGACCAATTCTATTACAGGGAAAAAAGTATTGCTATAGAAGTTATATCTGACACACAAACTAAGCAGTGAAGATACTAATATGGCTTAAACTGATGCAGTAAAAGACACTCCTAGAGCCATGGACATACCATGACACATTTCCATTTCTCACCTGTTCTGCAACTCTAAATCCTGAAAATCCTAGAGGAAAAATCTTAACTCTGGCTAATATGTTAAGATTAGTAATATGTTATATTTGCAATGTTCTTTATGATTTGCATCTTTCCCCTCTCTCCCTCACCTGCGCATAAGCAAACTAAAGTTCCAGTTTCCCTAAAGTCATTCTGCTCAGAAATAAAACTCATTCATTAAATCTAGACTTGGTGTTCTGCACAAATCAAGACATATCTTAACTGAAAACACTATATGTCTAGTACCCTGAAAATAGCTATAAGGAAGGTAAAACAGACAAACAGTGCAACAGTTGATTATTACATTACTAGAAGGGGAAACATTAGCAGGAATGTTGTTACTTACTGTGCCTGGCTCTCTGTCTGCTCCCGCAGTAACCAAGAAATGGACAGACATGCCCGTTCAGACACAGAGGCAAGAACAGAAATAAGAAAGGGGGGAAAAATTAGAACACAAGCCGTAACCAGTTTTAAAATGCCTTTTATTTATATAAGTCATTGCACATTCCTAATACAGTGATTTCCTGAAAATTACAGTATTTTGTAAACATGATTTACAGTTTAACCATACACAAAGCCTAGTTTTATTCCACAACAGAATAAATTACTTTCTTTTCAAAAATTAGTCAAGTGCAATTTTGCCAAATATTTAACTGAGTACTAGAATTTAAGCCTATGAAACTAAAGTAACAGATGAAATTATCTAAATCTTTTGTTTTGAACACATTCACTTCAGAATTTAACTTCCTGTTCCCCCTAGTTCCCACCCATTTAACAACATTACTTTCCTTGAAAAAACTACCCATTATGCAGTTTAACAGTTTTCCACAATATGGTGCAGGCCACTGCTATTATAACTATATTATGACTATACCAGGATGTCAAAATGCCCTGCAAAGTATAGAGCAGGTGACACCCAGTGATCCCCTTTTAAAATACTGAAAGATTCCAAGCTGAATTTTGCTTCAGTGGTATATATGCAGACATTTTAAAGTTTGTCAACAGTTTTTCCGCATTCTATATAACTTGAATTCTTTAGAGATGCACATAATTTGCAGCAATGCAAAAATTTGATAATTTTTGTCCTAATCAGGCCTGCCATGCCTCTCACCTCTGTGGTGGTCTGCATCATGATGCTTCTTGTCATCTTTTATTGCCAAGTGAGACTGCCCACCCAAAGCACTAGAAAGGGCAAGAAGGCCAGCACTGCTTCCAAGTGGAGGGATTCCTGGAGGCTGAAGTCCTGATGGATGCGGCGTTAGAGGCACTGGAGGTCCATGGCCATGGGAGAGATGTTGAGCCTGCAACTGCTGCTGCTGTTCCCAGTGGTATGATCATCCCCAGAAGAACAACGTATAGCATATAGTTTGGGAAGGATAAGGCAGAAGTTTGGTTAATTATTGAGAATCAATAGTGGGTTTTGTCATTTATTTTTTTGTTCTAAATTTAGCCTCTCCCCTTTGTCCCACTACATTATATATACTGTATATATATCATGCTGTCTATGGACAAATCAGTTCATGTCCAATTGCTCAAAAAGGCTAGATGGGTACATATTTTCTAGCCTGAGGAATAAGTTCAACTACTGTAGGTTGTTTTGGGCAGCTACTGCCTGCCACAGCATCACTGGTGACAAAGACCAGCAGCAGAAGGTCCAAATACCTTTCCCCTTCAATAAGAGAATTATTAATGACCTAACACTGCCCATTGTCCATGGAATGGACATACAACCAATCTGGCAAAATAAGCTGTAAGTAATTTCAGAAACAGAGTTCTTATAATAGAACATCTTCCCCATAGTTTAAATATTAAGATATGTTCTAATTCAAAGTGTTATGGTTTTATTAATGTTTTCCAAGTTCAGCTACCCATTTAATTGGACCAAAATGCACCTTTTTTTTTTTTAAATGAAGCTTCAAAATCATCCTTAGCTTAGTCATAGCTCTTTAGTCTGCTACAGAAAAACAGATTTTCTACCTCTTTCCTCCTTTCTTTTGTCTTGACACATGAGCAGAAAACAGAACAAGCCTCCAACCCCTGGCCACTCTTCACTATTCCTCTGCTGAAGGCAGATACCAGGAAAAAGCTAGATCCCATCCAAATAATGGGATTGAAAAGACGCCTGATAAATACGTTTGAACTGGATGAACTCAGCTAGACATCAAGTTTGACCAGGTAAATGCTAGTGGTCCTGTAAGAGCAGGCAAAATTGTTACAGTACTGCTAACAGCTACTCAAATCATGCCTAGACTACTGCTCACAATTTCACAAATTAGCACAAAAGTCCTCAACTCAGAATAATATAGAAATATTTTACCTTCTTCTATAGGTCTAAAGATTCTTCAAGGAAAATTGTCAACAATATCTGCATAACATCTATAATCATATGAATTAATTTATTTATTACTATTTAAATAATTACTGCACTCCTACACTTTTACTTCTCAGAACACCATCCCAAGACTTGCCTTGGGCTGCTTATAAAATTATGCAGACATAGGGGCTGACATTCAAGAACTGTGGACTGGACCTGGACATTTTTTTGCTGTTCCAATTGTCATGCAGCCATCATTTACTTATTTTGATATACAAAACAAATCTTGAAATTTACCACAATCCATTTAGTCAATTCTATAAGGCTACATGTTTACCAAATCTTTCACACACCATGTATCAGAAATTTATTTTCAAGTGTTGTGTAAAAATCCTTGCTAGTCTTCACTGCTATACATACATCTGATCACCACCCTTCTCAGCTGTAAACAAGGTAAAAAAGAGGTAGTTCTTCTATTTTTATATGTTTACAACAACCCAAAAAGTAACATTTTGAAGGAAGTTTTAAGATTTATTTTTATTTTAAATAGTTAAAACAGTAGACTACCTTCTACAATATCAAGCAACTACTGCTCATGAAGTTTCACATAACTGAAGAGGTATCAGTAAAAACACTGTAAAGTCTGACAGGACTGCAAGGGTTTTTTGCTTTTGGTTTTTTTTGAGTTTTTTTTCATTTGTTCTGCGGTTGGTTGTTTTTATAGTTTTATTTTGCTTTTTTTGACCCAGCATCTAAAGAACAAGCAGACATCCCTCTTCTCACAGATTTTATCAAAGCTTTAGTAGCTTTTAGCATGTTTCCTCAAACCAGGAGATAACCTGATGTTTTGACAGGCTCTCTCAGAGATGGTATGTTTCAGTCATTCCCCCCTCACTTGCCACTTTAGACAGGTCAGTCATCTCCACTCTAGCCTGTTCTCAAATTGGCAAGATCTAATGATCTCCTTTTGAACATGATCCTGTTCTGCAATCTAGCCCTGAGACAACATGAATCAGCAGTACTGTGCAGCATTGATAGCAGGTCTTACTTGTCTCCAGCTGCACTATCACACTGGGTTACCTAGCTGTAGCGTGCAATTGCCTAAGGCTAAAAAGTGATTTATTGCTTGAAAATCAGTTCTGTGGAGAAAAGCCTCCTCCCTTCCCTGTCAGTGAGCTCAAATGACCTTCTTTTGCAGTGTGAGCATGGAAAGGTTGAAACAGAGAAAAGAAGTTAAATTGTTTCCATTCTGTTCAGGAAGTATGTGAAGATTCCCCTTACTCATGCTTCTCTTACTTGGTTTAATTAGCAAAAAAGTTAATCCACTTGATTTCAGGAAGTATAGGTCAACATTTTAAGAAATGTTACAGGCACATTACATACTATTTCCTTGGTTCTGCTTTGTAGCCTACACACTGTGCATTTTGAAAGTCCAGGAAATGAGAAACAGAGGTTATGAAGCTGAAGGAAAGGGCAGAGGAGGGCTGTGTCCTGTGTTCTCTAACAGTACTGCACAGGGACAATGCGGAACACTGTTATTACAGTTTCCAAATCTTTCATGAAATATTTTCTCTCCCTTACCAACAGAGGGGTTTGGGGAACTGAAGAGCTAGGACAGATAACAAAGGGATAGATGATAGTTCTGCATTCCCACTTGATGGCCGAGGGAAAGGAGAGAGAGTTGTTTTTTTTCCCTGGTGCTGGCCACACTTCTCTGCTCTGGCTGCTGTGCAGATGCGAGCCACCCTTTCCTGGGCCCTTGGAGGCAGCTCCTTTGGTTCGGCCCCCCAGCTCTGCACGCCCTGGTTTGTTCTTTGAAGAGAGAGGTAGAACAGTCGCTGCTACCTGGATTTGCTACAGACTCCTGGAGGGACGACACCATTTGCAGGGAGTTGCTAACTCCCCACCCTTCCAACGCTTTTGGGCAAAGGATGAGGAGAGAGTCCCTACAGGGTCCACAGGAAAGATTTCAGCACATCCCATGTGACCACCATGCCACATAAGGTTTTTCGGAACCAGCCTCCTGGGAGCTCGGGAGTGACTTTTGAGGCCGCCNAGAGTTGTTTTTTTTCCCTGGTGCTGGCCACACTTCTCTGCTCTGGCTGCTGTGCAGATGCGAGCCACCATTTCCTGGGCCCTTGGAGGCAGCTCCTTTGGTTCGGCCCCCCAGCTCTGCACGCCCTGGTTTGTTCTTTGAAGAGAGAGGTAGAACAGTCGCTGCTACCTGGATTTGCTACAGACTCCTGGAGGGACGACACCATTTGCAGGGAGTTGCTAACTCCCCACCCTTCCAACGCTTTTGGGCAAAGGATGAGGAGAGAGTCCCTACAGGNGCTTTGGTTACAGTGTTGCTGTTTGTTCTGTTCTGGTTTTGGTTATATATCTCTGTAGCTAAGAACCGTTATACTTTTCTATACATTTTCTGGTTAAAGTCTCTTAATTTCAGAAGTTGTGGGTTTTTTTGGGAAGAGGTCCCCTTCCTAGTCCAGATAGACACCTTAGTTTTCTTTTAAACCGAGACAACTGTCCAGTGTAAAGTGTAGAACAGTATGAGAGCTGCAAGTACATTGCAAAGCTGCTCCGCACACCTCTGTAGCTTGCAAATGGTTACTTTGGGACCTGGTACACAAAGATCCTCAAATATGGACTAAATAAAATTGATTTAAGACTGAAATTCTGATTACGGTCTTTTAATCAACCAAAGCTACATTATTCATGCTTATTAACTGAGGTTCGTTGCTACCTAAGACTTCAGTATATTGATTTACTGCTTATATATTACCTCTTCATAACAGGTTTTTAGTTCTCCCTAACACATAAAGATGATCCTTTCCAGAAGTTCATACTCATATTATTTAGAAAAACTTGAATTGCGAAAAGTATATTGTATTCTCTTTCTAGAAGGGGTAAAAGGAATATGTGCTGCACACAAAGGAAGAAACTAAAGACTGGGGAGATGGATAACAGTAGCATTGCCCAGATGTACCTAGTGACAAAACATTTGCTATTGCAGATCCTAGAAACAATTATGTTACGCATATATTCACTTTCCCATCACTTCAAAGACACTAATGCCTGCTCTGTACCCTTTTAAAAGCTAAGTGGCAGTGAGATATAAAACGAAGTAAGTTGGCAGCAGTATCATGGTCTACTAGGCATGTTCATTATCAGTTAATTAAAAACTAGACATCTGCCATAAGAAATGTGCTCAAAAAAGGATGAGAAACAGGTCTGTCTTAATACCAATTATTATGATTACGTCAGAGCAAGGGCTGTGTCCACTTTCAGAGGGAAGTGGGAAGTAGAGAAGAGTGCAATGATGCATACTTAAGTGACTGCACTGAGATAATTAGACACAGCAGTGATTTTAGAAACATCAGTAGTTCACCCACCATATTACTGCAAAACCAGAGGTTCTTCATATTTGCAAAGGGAGAAAAGGAATTACAAACTTGTATTATTGTACTGTCTAGAAGTAAGTTTTATTGTCTCCAATTTTTTTTTCCCCTAATATCCCCATAACCAAGCCATAAAGACAAAAAAATCAACATATAAAAACCACAGCATTTGCTTCTCTAAGCAAGAAACTCTTCACAATTTTAAAGATAGTAGAGCTTTTCACCTCAAACATTCTAGGCAAAGTCCAGCTATAATAAAACTTTTAACCAGGACATAAAATTTGGAAGTACGTTGTCAGTATCTGACAAAGATTTCCAGAAACAAAGTTAGTAGGTCTCTGTGAAACACAGTCCCTATCATTAAACAATGCCAGGTCTCCTTTAGGCTCTTTGCTCATCAAGATGGAGCACAAGTTTCTACAATCCCACTCCCTACCTTAAAGGAGATCTGTTGAGGTCACAGAAATCTAATTTTACTTAAACACCTTTTTTACTTAAAATTCTTCTTTTAAATTCCTATTATTAAACATAGCATTCTTCTGTTCTTAAACAGATGTGTGATGTACTATTCAGTATCTGTTGAAAAGCAATGAACTAAAAATTCAGACATGATTGTAAATGAGCAGTGGAAAAAAGGTTATGCCTAGTCCCAAGCTACAATAACTGTCTTCTCTTGCGTCCTTTTAAATAAACACTTGAGACCAGGAAAAGTTTCCAAAATCTTATCAGCACTAGCTCCAGTAATGCTATCAACAGGTTCCCTCAAGTTTCATATATGTGTTCTGAAAAAAATATCTAGCAAGTAGAAAAGCCATTTAGAGACCTAAAATGTAAAAGACACTATTTCATGTCATCTTCTGTAAAACTGAAGAAATATGATTCTGTTAAACTCAAGCAGGCAGAAAGACAGGCAAAAACATGCATTACTGTGGTCAGTTTTGTTGCCATATTATCTACCTTCCCAATGCACAATCTTCAGTTTTTCATTTGCTTGCTTAAATAGCAGAAGTAAGTGAGAGCCTGCATCACATGTCTATGGCCAACAAGTATAAGATGTCCCCTGTCTAAGCACACGCAGGTAGTTGACCAAGGAAAAACGTTTTCCCTCACTTTTTAGAAATATTCTTAAAACCAACATTGCAAGTGTAACCTTCCTAAAGAGGAAATAAGTCAAAACTATGCCTCTGTCACAACTAGTTTTCGCTCTCATCCTAAAAAAACCCGAAAAATCCTGCATATACAACACACACTACCAACAATCAAATCTGGCAGGAGGAAACTCATTAGACAGTCTAAGCCATTAATTAATACTTGCATTTAAATTCCTACATGTACTTTCCAAAGAGCATTTCAGCTACAGGGAAAAATATATTGCAGGACAAAAAAAAGCAATCTCCCTGAAGAATATATTCACAGTCTTCTGTAACAGAGTGACTGCATCTGTGGACATGGGAAGAGCAACAGATACCATCTATTTAGAATTCTGGAATGCCTTTAATATGGTCCCTCACAAAATTCTTAGATGGTAAATTGGAGACACATGTTGATGAGGGATGGATTATTACATGACTAAGGAACTGCCTGGATGACTGCATCTGAAGAGTCAATGAGCTCCGTGTCTCTGTGGAAACCAGTAACTAGTGGTGTCCCTCAGAAGTCCATAATGTGACCAACACTGTTCAGCAATGACGCAGCTAATAGAGCTGTGTGCCTCCTCTGAAATTTTGCAGATGACACCAAGCGGTGTGGTGTAATTGAGTCCCTTAAGGGAAGAGATAACACCCAGATAGACTTTGACAGGCCTGAGAAGTGGGCCCATGTGAATTTCAGAAGGCTCAACAAGGCCAAGTGCAGAGTACTGCATCTGAAATGGGACAATTTCCAGCATCATAACAGACTAGAGGACTCGGGGGTGACAGTAGATACAACATTAGACACATACCAGCAGCATGCATCTGCAGCCCAGAAAGCCAGCTGTGTCCAGGCCTGCATCAAAAAAATTGTGGTCAGCAGGCCAAAGGAGATGACTCTCCTCCTTTACTCCCCTGTCATTAGGTGCCTGCCTGGAGTACCATGCCCAGCTCTGGGGTCCACAGTGCAAGAAAGACACTGACCTGCTAGAGGCCCACAAAAATGATCTGAGTGGGTTGGCACACCTTTGCTAAGACAAAAGACAGTGTTGGGGTTGTTCAGCCTGAAGGCTCGGGGGACACCCACTGTGACCTTTCAATATACAAAGCAAGTCTATAAGAAAATGGAAAGAGACTTATTACTTGGGCCTGTAGCAACAGGACAAGAGGCAATAGTTTTACACTGAAAGATGGCAATTAGATTAGACACAGGGACAAAATTTTTTACAGTGAGGGTCATGAGACTGGATGTCCCATCAAAGCCAGGTTGCATGGGGTTTTGAACAGTATGACCCAGCAGAACATGTCCCTGACTATGGCAGGCGTTGCACTTGATGTCTGAAGGTTTCATCCAATCCAATCCATTCTATGATAGGTCTTACCATTACCAGAGACCTCAACAGGATGGAAAAACAGACTCACAGGAATCTCATGAAGTTCAACAAGAGCAAGTGCAAAATCCTGCACCAGTGGAAACAATCCCACATACAGATGCTGTTCACCAAGCAAGGTCTTGGAGAAAAGCAGTCTTGCAGAAAAGGTCCTGGCAGACCAAGTTGCACATACGGCAGCAATGTGCCCTTGTGGCAAAGCACATGAATGGCATTCTGGGCTGCATAAGAGAAAATATTGCTAGCAGGTCAAGGGAGGGCATCCTTCCCCTCTGCTCATCCCTGTTGAAACCACTGCTGGATTACAGTACGCTGTTCTGGGCCTCCCAATACAAGACACATGGACAAAATGGAGAGCATCCAACAATGAGCCTAGAGATGGTTAAGTAATCCCAGCCCTCTGAGCCTGTTCCTCATATGCAAGATGCTCCAGTCCATTATCTTTATGGTCCATCATTGGATGGCTCAGTGACAAGACAAAAGGTAACGCGCACAGACCGAAACATGGGAGGATCTTCCTGAACATCTGAACACACTTGTTTTTGCCCAAGCCCATGCAGAGGCTGCCCAGGGAGGTTGGGGAGTTTCGATCCTTGAAGGTACTCAAAAGCCATATGGATAGGGTCCTGTTTGAGCAGGGGGAAGTGGGTTAGATGACCACCAGCAGTCCCTTCTAACTTCAGGCATTCTGCAATTACGCAGTCAGGTAATCACAGAATGGGTAAGGTTGGAAGGGACCACAGTGAGACATCTGGTCCAATCTCCCTGCTCTAGCAGGGTCAGCACAGAAACATTGCAAAGGACTGCATTCAGACATGAACATTCCCAGTGAGGGAGACTCCACAAACCCTCTGTGCAATCTGTTCCAGTGCAGATTGGAACAGATTCTTTCCACCCACAGAGGAAAGAATTTCTTCAGCTTTTTTAGGTGGAACTTTCTGTGCATGAATTTCTGCCTGTTACCTCTTGTCCTATTGCCTGGCACCACTGAGAAGAGCCTGGCTCTATCCTCTGGACACCCTCCCTTCTGATACTTCAAGAGAGAGATGAAGTCCCCTCTGAGTCATCTCTTCTCAAGGCTGAACAGGCCCAAGTCTGTCAGTCTTTCCTCGTAAGAGGGATGGTCCAGTTCCTTAATCATCTTTGCAGCCCTTTCCTGGTGCCACCACTAATGACAGACCTCCCACTAGACCCTGTGCCAATTCTTATTCTTTATTGTTTTCTCCCTGTTTAAACGTGTTTTAGAAAAATGAGTCAGGTACTACCATAATTTCCTAATTTCTTACCCAAGTCCTTTGAAATATCTGTTTATTTTGGTTGATTTGATTTCCATTTTTCCTCTTCTTTTAAATCCTTTATTTTAACAGGCAGAAATCTGCACTAGACAGTAAACAAAATTTAAAGTGCCCACTGCATCTCTAGCTAATGTGCCAAGAATGTGGTTTTGTAGAAGCTGTTTGAAAACTATCCTTATGTGAAGAACCTGCAGTGCCTAATGTAGAATGTCCCCTCAGAAACACAGAACAGTGTCTTCAGCAAGTCTCTTCCATCTCTAAACAATAGGAAACGTCATTTTACTACAGAAATTTAAGTCCATAAAAGGGCAATGTTAGCAAAAGCTTTTCAAAGCCATATATGTCACAAATACATGTGTGACAATGGCATGATTATTTAAAGGCCCAGTTATCCCATGGGAAAAATCCTGTTTCTTTTTCATACTTTGCTACAGAAGATGCTTAGGATCTTAACACTGATTGTTCATTCCCACAAAAAAAAAAAGCCCTAACAAAACCCCACAACTTTTCTGGGAAGAGAACCTGTCAGAAAGCAAATATCTAAGTCAAACAGAAGATGTAAGTTATCTTCAGTTTGTTAAATTTCCTAACAGAAGGCTTTTCAAAGTTTTTCACATTTCCTGTTTTCACTTGTTCAGACAACACAGCATTAAAGAGTATCAATTACACAACAACTTTTAAGCGGAAAAGTATTGCATAAATTGTATTTCATAAACCAGAAAATTGACACTCTGCTGGGAGCTTTATTACACACACACACTCAAGACGCTGTTTTTTCACAAGTTAACTTCAGCTCTCAGGTAATTGAAATAAGGCTGAGAAGCTGTATTTCACTGCTTCACTGATACAGTAATAGTAACACTAACTAAGCCCTTCCATCATTTTCACTATTAAAAAAAAAAATCAGATATAGGATGTCCAGCAGCATGACCAAAATAATCCATGAAACTACTTCAGAACAACAAGAGGTTTATGGTTCCCAGTTAGTCTATCTGTTTTACTTCCTTAAGTCCCTACTTGGCCACTCACTTTTCCCTTCTCAAGATTCTCTTTCAGTCCTCTGCTATGGGATCCCCCCTTAGGAATCAAGTCTTTTGTCCTTCTTGTTATTAAAAAGAACAAAAGCAAACAAACAAAAAACTAAAAGAAAAGCAATACTGATTTCAGCTGGCTCATGAAGATTAAAAATATCCCTTCATGCTCTAGTGTTCTCATTATACTTTTACATTAATGCATACCTATCTTCCTGTAAAACACATTTCTTTTACACATGTGTCATACAGTGTTGCCATAGAATACTAAATCTGTTCCACTCTAAAGTCTACATTTTTTTAATCCTTACTTTAGCAAGATTAAATTACATTCTTTAAGTTTTGCTTAAATAAGGCAAGTCAGCACACAAGCATAATTCTAATCCCCCATGTACTTGCTCTATAAAGTTAAAAATTCTCTATCTAAAGAAACAAAATAAAAGTTAGTTGCAGTCAGGGAGCTGCCACACTATCTCACCTGAAACAAAGCTATAATTTTATTGATTGATGTAGTTCAAGAGAAAAGCTATTCCACAGAAAAACTGTAACAAAGGAAGAGAACACAAATTCCAGTATGGGGCCAGCAAACAACCGTTCACCTACAAAAGGCCCAAAGAAGGTAACTGAGAGTTAAACAAGGGTCAAAGAAGTTGACCCTTGTTGCATCTACCTAGTAAAACTCTAAATTCAATTTTTAAATTACTACACAGGAAATTTTTTTTTTCAAGTGCCTTATGTAAGACATATAGATACTAAACCTCTTGTAACATCCTCATAGGCAAACACAGAAGGTGTGGTCTGGATGAACAGACAGTGAGGTGGATTAAGAACTAGCTGAACAGCAGATCTCAGAGTTGTAATCAGTGTCACAGGGTCTAGCCAGAGGTCTGTCACTGGTGATGTTCCGCAGGGTTTAATACTAGTCCCGTTATTGGTTAACTTATTCATCAATGTCTTGGATGAAGGGCTAGATACCTCCTCAGCAAGGTCACTGATGACACAAAGCTAAAAGGAGTGGCCAATACCCCAGAGGGCTGTGCAGCCCTTCAGGACCTCAACAGGTTGGACAGTCAGGAAGGGAGGAACTGACTGAAATTCAACATAAGCAAGTACAGGGTCCTGCACCTGGGGAGGAATAATCCCAGGCACCAGTAAACACTGTACCTGCTGGAAATCAGCTCTGCAGAGCACCACCTGGGGGTCCTGGTGGACAACAAGCTGTCCACGAACCAGCAGTATATCCTTGTGGCCAACAAGCCCAGTGGTATCCTGGGGTATGTTAGGAACAGCATTGCCAGCAGGTCAAGAAAGGTGACTCCATCCCTCTACTCAGCCCTGGCAAGGCAACATCTGGAGCACTGTGTCCAGTTCTGGGCTCCTCTGGACAGGAGTAACAGGGGGTCCTGGAATGAGTCCAGCAGACAGTTATGAAGGTGATTAGGATACTGAAGCACCTCACTTATAAGAAGGGTAAGGGAGTTTCGTCCATTCAGTCTTGAGATGACTGAGAGGGGACCTCATCAGGACAGAGCCAGGCTCTTCTCATTGGTGCCAAGCAACAGGGCTAAGAGATAATGGGCAGAGAGAGATGCACAGAAAGTTCCAACTAAATATGAAGAACATCTTTATCGTTCAAGTGATTGTCCACTGGAACAGATTGCCCCGAGAGGTCATGGAGTCTCTCTCACTGGAGACACTCAAAATATATCTGGATGCAATCCTGTGCAATGTTCTCTGGGGTGACCCTGTTTGACATGGAGGTTGGACACTGTGGTCCCTTCTAACCTTACCCATTCTACAGAGCTGATTTCCAGAACAAACACAGTACTTCTGTTGAAACTTAAGATTCCTTTTCTAAATGTTATGTACTGTAAATTTTATTACTTTACACCTGCAGAACTGAGAAACAGTGTTTCCCAATATAATTC
>WBMV01004260.1:10710-22109 GCA_013396655.1 Campylorhamphus procurvoides | reverse complement strand
AGTTCATTTATCCCATGCTTTTTAGGAATCAAGAGACCATGAAGCAATCAACNTAGGAATCAAGAGACCATGAAGCAATCAACTTTAAAATCTCTGTTTACAGGAGGAAAAGTGCCAGCAAAACTTCAACTCTGGACATGAGGAGGGCAGACTTCAGGCTTCTCAGGGAATTAGTAAGAAAGACTCCCTGGAAAAATGTTTTTGCAGGTGCTGGGGTCCATCAGTGCTGGTCACTTTTTAAACATCGCCTCCTAAGGGCACAGGAACAGCAATTCTCAAATGTTGGAAGTCAAGCAGGTGAGGCAGAAGGCTGGCTTGGCTGAGCAGAGGTCTACCCTCGGAAATAAAGCACAAAAGGATGGTGTATGCACAGTGGAAGCAAGGACAAGTGACATGGGAAGAATACAGAGATTCTGCTTGTTGCTTGTCATGTGAAAAGGGGAGATTTCCTAGAACCTTAATGTTAGATTTCCTCAACCCTTAGTGATTTGTCTGTCAGCGCCCCAGAAAAGCTGAAACCCTTGTGCTCGACCAGTCTGTCAGTGTCCATAATGGGGACCCTTCACCAAACAGTTCCACTGGTTCAGAGAGTGATTCAACTGCCCTTTTCAGGGAGGGCTAAGCCAACAGTGTAAGGCAGACCCCTCAACAGGTCTTCCCACTTTATTTGAATGTGTTATCCTCTGCCAGCAACTACTAGCATCTGTAAAGTACTCTAGCAGTTTACAGAATAACACTCTTTATTAATACAAAATTGTGACAGGTTAATAAGGTTTGAAGATTGCTGGTGATAGTATCTGACTGCAAAAATGTATTTAAAGCAATCTACTATACTATAAAGCAAGCTCTAATCCTAATAGCAATATTCAGTGCACATAGAGTATGGTTCTTACCCAATAGGCATCCCTATGGGGGAGAAGACAGGTTCAGCCCATCAACTGATCCCAGCAGTTTCAATGGAGTCTTCCCCAATTTTATACCCATTCTCAACTTATTTTATACTATTTCTTTATGTTTAGGTGGAACATGAGTGACTTTAATCATAAATACTTTTGTTTCTGATTGGTGAAAAATTATCTTGCTTCACTTTTAAAGATACAGTCAAAAGAATATAGGATGCATGTCCAGTGAGGGGTGGTTGGACCTTGGAAGTGGGTAACTTTGGGATGGAGGTATGCATTAATATTATTATTAGGCTTTAATGAACCAAATTCNTGACAATTTTGTGGTGTATCCTTAAAAGAGGAAGGCACGTAGGCAGAGAAAAGATGTAAAAAAGAACATGGAAGTTGTAGGTGGGAATAGGATGTGAGTTGGCTGAATGTTATGACACTTAAAAGTTACCAATGAGAAGTTTGTTACTGGGGAAGTATAAGGGAAAGCACCTATCAATAAGTGACAAGTAACCACTGTAACTGTATAAAAAAGCATGTTGCAAACAATAAAGGGATTATTAGCTTGCTTGCTGCCAAAGGCTCCTGTGCTGCTTTTTGACCACCATAACTCCCACAAATGGTGACCCTGATGTGATAAGCTCATCGGACAAGGACTTTTGACCGCAGGATGAGGTGCGGTGGTGGCAGAGCTCGGTGTAGCGGAGAGCAGTGGGACGCTGCCTGGTCCGGACCTGATTCTATGACACCTGCGTGCAGGTGAGCCACCAAGAACGTGTTAGCAACGATGGGACAGCAACTCACTAAGGAGGAGCATGCTGTCCTGGGCACTTGGAAAGCTTTGCTTAAGCACTGTGGTGTAAAAGTTACAGACTATGCATTATGCTGCATGTTGCTATGGTGCCACAGCCAAGGTTATGAAGCTGCTACTGCCCTTGCTTTTAGTATATCTTCTTGGCAAAAGGTGGGTGAACAATTATGGGATGCTGCTTCCAAAGGCTCCCAAGAAGCAGAGGGACTGCCCACAACACGGCATTTGTTATATGAGACGTTGAAAGACTGGAAGCAAGGAAGCGAGGAGGCTTGTGCTCCGCTCCTTGAATGTGTCCCTCTGCCTCCAGATGAGGGGAAAGCCAATAAGCAAGGTTGTAGTAAAGAAACAGAGAAAAAGACTGTAGATGCTAAGGTTAGAGACATGAATGAGATAGTACAATGCATGAAATCATTGTTGAATAGTGACAGTGACTGTCCTGGTGTGCCTAAATATCCTACACCAGAGGAACAAAAAAATGCTCTAATGGCTCGGGGGTGGAAATCTCCAAGTGATCTAATAAATCAAGGGGAGTGTAGAAGTCAGGGGACTTGTGCCGCAGAGCCATCTGTCCCTCCTGCAAACAGTGACAGTGAGGAGGAAGACTGTCAGCTGAATCTCTATCCCCCTCTGCTGGATTCCTCTGATGAGGAAGAAGTTTTAGTAGAAGTTAAACAATCGCGTAAGTCGGGGGGCTCAAAGTGTCATTCTTTGCTGCAAGCTCCTAAAGACTCTTGGACATTGCCTCCAGCAGCAGTTACTGTTACTCCGCGGCATCCAAGTCACTTCTGGAATAAAGGAAAAGGCGGCTGAAGTAGGAGACTGGAATTTACTTGATCGTATTGGGTACCCCTTAACAGCACAAGTGGATGAGCCTGTGGTTTGCCTGCCTGAAAGCAGAACTACCACCTTTCCTGTTTTTAAGGCTGTGCCAAACTCTGGTTGACATGACTCACATGAAACTTTCGATTGGAAAATGGTGCAAGATTTACAATCAACCACTGCTAAATATGGTGTTAATTTACCAGAGGTAATGAAGTTAATTCATATTATTAATACTGACTTATTAACACCTTATGATATTATACATTTAGCCCAAATATTGTTTCAACCAGTGCAATTTCAAGTTTTTGAGTTGTCTTGGTGTAACTTAGCCGAAAGGGCGGCCATGGAAAATCTGAATGCCCCACAGGGGAGCCCTTTGCGTGCTGTGGGGGTAGTGGCACTAATGGGCACCAGAGCCTTTGGTAATCCGGATGTCCAAGTGCAATGGGACCCTGCCATTCTACAGCAGGCACAATGGCTGAGAATGGCTGCCCTAGTGCAGACAATGGAATTGGCAAGTCCTTGACCTAAATACATAACAGTAAAACAAGGAGTAAAAGAGCCGTTCCTGATATTTGTTGAAAGACTTGCAACATCTCTAAAAAAGCAGGTAGATGATGATGAATTATGACAGAAACTGTGTTTGCAGTTAGCAAAAACCAATGCTAATGAAGATTGTCAAAAAAATTATTGAGGCCATGCCTGGCAATCCCACTATTCCAGAGATGGTGCAGGTATGTTCAAAGGTGGGATCTGTTCAACACAAAATGTCTGCACTCACAGCCGTGTTGCGCCCCCCACCTAAATGCTTTGGGTGTGGACAGGAAGGGCAATTAAAAGGTAACTGCCCATCCTGATCCAGAAAAGCAGGTGGTGTACAAAATAGAATCTTAAGCAACATGACCTGTAATCGATGTGGGAAATTAGGGCATATTGCTAAGCAATGCTGATCAAAATTTCACTACAATGGGCAACCTCTGCTGGGAAACGGGAAAAAGAGCGCAAAGAGGCACGTGCAGACGCAAGTGCCTCCGCCTCCAAACCCTTACCTTCGGGCAATGCCCACGGCATTTCCCTCTGTAACCACCTCACAGGGAAGACCAGTGGATCAGCCGGCATGGATGTATCCACCGCTGGCACAGTAACCCTTACCACAATGGAAATTACAAAGGTAGCTTTAGACGCTCAAGGACCCCTTGGACAAAGTCTTAGCACATTGCTAATTGGATGTTTGAGTAGTACCATAGCAGGACTAATAGTACATGTAGGTGTTATTGATGCAGATGACACAGGACAAATATGTGCTATGGTATCTACCCCATATCCACCGGTTACTATTCCTAAAGGTTCCCAAATTGCTCAACTTGTTCCTTTTGTGAATTGTGTTCCAAAGACAGATTCAACTCAGCGTACAGGAGGATTTGGCTCCACAGGACAACCACAAGTGTCCTGGTCACAGACTGTTTCTACACAGCGACCACAGATGACCTGCACGTTGCAACTCAGACTGCACTCAACCACTAGAACACAAGTAATGGGATTGCTTGACACTGGAGCCAATGTCATGATAGTCTCACAGTGATCATGGCCTTCAACCTGGCCTCTGACTCACTTGAACACTGGGGTGGTTGGGCTAGGAGGAGTTGCACAAGGGGCCATGTCACAATTACCAGTGTTAGTTACCAACTCCGAAGGGCAAGTAGTGACTGTTAAGCCCTATGTAACCTCTGCACCATTAATCCTGTGGGGGAGAGATTGTTTAGCCTAATGGGGGGTAAAAATTACCACAGATTTTTAACAGGGACCACTGCAATGCAGGGTGTTCGTTGACCCACTTTAGCATTGACTTGGCTAACAGAGACCCCAGTTTGGGTTGATCAGTGGCACCTGCTCATAGAAAAGCTACAGACCCTGCAAGCATTAATGACTGAGCAGCTCGTTGCCAGTCATATTGAACCTTCAAATAGTCGTTGGAATACTCCTGTGTTTGCAATTAAGAAAAAATCTGGCAAATGGCGGTTGTTACATGACCTAAGGCAAGTTAATGCCATAATGGCAACTATGGGAGCATTGCAACCAGGGCTCCCATCCCCCCTCAATGATTCCAGCTGATTAGCACATTTGAGTTATTGATTTAAAGGATTGGGTTTTTACAATTCCCTTAGATCCAGCTGACAAAGAAAAATTTGTTTTCTCTGTGCCTGCTATTAATCATGCTGCTCCAGCACAGAGATTTCAGTAGAAGGTTTTGCCACAAGGAATGAAAGACTCACCCACCATTTGTCAATGGTTTGTAGCTCAAGCCTTGTCACCTGTGCGTGAACAATTTTCTGAATGTTATTGTTATCACTACATGGATGATATTTTGTTGGCTGCAAACAAATAAAAGCAGCTGCAAGACCTTGAAGAAGCAGCTAAACAGTTGTTTCAACAATTTGGCCTAATTATAGCACCAGAAAAGGTATAGTGATTAGAACCTTGGAAATATCTTGGTCTCCTTGTTACCTCATGGAAAGAAGCACCACAGCCCATTACATTAAATGTAGAAATACGAACACTCACAGATGTGCAGAAATTAATGGGCTCCTTAAACTGGATTAGACCCTATCTTGGATTAACTAATTTGCAATTGCAGCCCTTGTTTGATCTGTTAAAGCATTCTATAGATCCATTGGAGTCTAGAACATTGACTCCTCAAGCAATTCAAACACTCCAGGAGACTGAATGTCTATTAACCAGTAGATTTGTTTCATGTATTGATCCTATGTATATTGTTCAACTTTTTATTTTTCTTGATCATGTTATTCCTTTTGGAGCATTAGTTCAGTTTAATTCAGAGTGGCCTGATCCACTACACATTTTAGAATGCCTCTTCTTGACATATCGCTCAAAGAAAACTGCCCCTGGCCTGTTTGAACTTCTTGCTGACATTATTATCGAGGCAAGAAGGTGGTGTGTACAACTTTTAGGTCGAGAACCTGAAAAAATTGTGATGCCTGTTCAAGCTTGGTATTTTGAATGGTGTATGGAAAACAAATATGAAATTCAAGCTGCTATGGCCAATTTTCAAGGACAAATTTCATATCATCTTCCTTCTCATCCATTGGTTAAAATTTTTTGGGAAGTTCCAGTAGGCCAAAAAAGACTGTATCAGTCAGAACCTGTTAATGGTCTTACAGTTTTTACTGATGAGTCTGGTCATACCAGTAAAGCAGCAGTGGTTTGGCACGATGGACAAAATTGGTGTGACAAGGTAGTAACCCAACAAGGGTCTCCACAAATTGTAGAATTAAAAGCTGTTACAGTGGCATTTCAGTTGTTTCCACAGCCACTGAATGTTGTTACTGATTCTGCTTATGTTGCTAATTTGTTAACTCGACTAGATGGTACAGTGCTTTCTTTTGTTGATGACTGTCCACTTTTTCAAGTGTTGCTTGCATTGTGGACTACCATTCAAAACCAAACAAATCCGTATTTTGTATTACATATTCGAAGTCACACCACTTTGCCAGGTTTTTCACAGAAGGCAATTCTCATGCTGACACCCTAGTTTCTGGTGTTGCATTAGGCCCTGTGCCTAATAAACATAAGCAAGCTGTGTTATCTCATCAATTTTTTCACCAAGGTGCAGAAGCACTGAAGAAGCAATTTCACATCTCTCAAAGTCAAGCCCATTCTATTATAGCTGCCTGTCTTGATTGTCAAGGGCAGCAAAATCCTGCATACTACGGCATCAATCACAGAGGACTTCAGGCATTGCAAATTTGGCAAACAGATGTGACACATGTGCCAGAATTTGGCCGTTTATCTTATGTTCATGTGTCCATTGATACTTTTTCGTGTGCTATCTGTGCCTCCGCACATACTGGTGAAAAAAGTCTTGATATAATTATACACTTTCAACGAGCTTTTGCCTTTTTAGGTGTGCCACATCAGGTAAAAACAGACAATGGTCCAGCATATGTTTCACAATGTGCAGTCTTTTTTTCAACAATAGGGTGTAACCCATGTTACTGGCATCCCACATTCTCCTATGAGTCAAGCAATTATTGAGTGTGCACACAGTACTGTGAAGTGATTGCTTCAAAAACAAAAAGGGGGAATGCGGGGAGAATCTCCTCAGGCTTGTTTAGATAAAATAACATATACCCTTACCTTTCTTTCATATCCTGCCTCTCTTGACTTTCCTCCTATTTTTTGCATTTTTCTTCTCTTACTTCAACTGAAAAGGTGACTTGGCATGCCCAAGTACAGGTTAAGGACTTGGTTACTGGGCACTGGACAGGTCTATATGATCTTATAACCTGGGGAAGGGAATATGCTTGTATTTCCACAGATGCTGGCCCTAGGTGGGTGCCTGCTTGTTGTGCCCATCCTGTGTTAGGTGGAACCATCCAGGGCACACCATGACGTCTATCAAGATGCCTTGGAATGTCTCAACCCATGGGCACCGACAAATGTCTGGGTCACCCCAATGCATCAATTGAACAAGACATCATTCTGCACCTCCATTGCTCAACCTGAGACACTGTTTTACATGTCTCGTTGGAGCACCCCTGAACAACTCTGATGCACTTCAAGCTGTACAGGGAGCAAGAATGCTGCACTCTACACAGACACTGTAACAACAGCATTGTCAACTGTAGCGTGCAAGCTGATGACTGGCTAGACCGTATGCCTGTAACCAGCCCTGTGCAAGAGATAAACATTCTGGGGGCATTATACGCATCTGTTTGTTTTAGGTTTAACTATTCTAGCAAAGGTTATCATCTGGAGTCAAATACCACTGTTTTAGTGGATATGTCACCTTTTTCACCCATATATAAGAATGTTTCTGTGTGGTGTAAAGAAGTTAGTAACAAATCGCTTTATGGGGTTTCAGTCGATAGAAAATTAGGTAAAAGGATCTTTCTCATTTGTGGTGATCATGCCTGGCCTGGAATACCAGCCCTCACCGTAGGAGGGCCCTATACCTTTGGAAAGCTAGGGTTGATAGCTCCAACAAAAAGGATTGTCTTGAATAATACATATCTACATGAACATAGCTGAACAAAATGAGCCCTTAGCCTAAATAGTCAGTGTGAAGACTAGTTAACCCTGTGGAATCATGGGGAAATTGTAGCTGCATCAGTACTTTTGTCTCGTGCAACAGCTGCAAAAGCGTTAGGTACACCGAATAGGATGGCATGCTGGATAACTAAACAGGGCAATCACACTTCAGGTATATTGTATCAGTTAGCTACAGATTTAGATAGCATAAGTCATGCTACATTGCAGAATCGAGCAGCAATAGGTTTTTTGCGTTTAGCACATGGCCATGGTTGTGAAGAATTTGAAGGGATGTGTTGTATGAATTTGTCAGCTCATTCACAATCAATTTATAAGAGCATCAGAAAGTTGCAGAAAGACACAGAGAAGATAAAGAAGGATACAGAGTTTTTTGGGTTAGAAAATGTTTTGGCAGAGTGGGGCCTTCCCAGGTGGCTCCTATCTGTAATCAAAACAGGGATTGTAGTTTTAATATGTGGTGTTGTCATGTTGTTGATGTTACCCTGTTTGGTCAGCCTTCTGCAAAGGGCCCTGCAGAAGACTGCCACAGCCATTTTTGTGGCACAAATACAAAAAGGGGGAATTATGGGGGTGGACAGCGGGTCTGCTGACCACCTGAATTCTGACAATTTTGTGGTGTATCCTTAAAAGAGGAAGGCACGTAGGCAGAGAAAAGATGTAAAAAAGAACATGGAAGTTGTAGGTGGGAATAGGATGTGAGTTGGCTGAATGTTACGACACTTAAAAGTTACCTATGAGAAGTTTGTTACTGGGGAAGTATAAGGGAAAGCACCTATCATTAAGTGACAAGTAACCACTGTAACTGTATAAAAAAGCATGTTGCAAACAATAAAGAGATTATTAGCTTGCTTGCTGCCAAAGGCTGCTGTGCTGCTTTTTGACCACCACAACTCCCACAGTTTTTAACCCCACCCATCTTCCCATACTGCTGTAGGGAGAAAATTTGTGCGGCCAAAGCTCAGCTGGAGTTGAAGGTGGCCAGAAATGTGGGGGAAAATAAGAAGAGTTTTTTCAAATACATTAATGGCAACAGGCAGTACAGAAATATCATCAGTCTGTTACATGACAGGGATGATCACCTCACGAACAGTGACACAGACAAGGCAGAGGTGTTTAATGCATTCTTTGCCTCTGTCTTCAACAAAGATGTTGGACCAAGGGGGTCTCAGTGCCCTGAGCTGGAGGACCATGATTGCAAGAATGATCAACTCCCAGTTGACCCTGAAATTGTGCAGGATCTGCTGCTCCAGCTGGATTCCTACAAATCTATGGGGCCTGATGGGATTCATCCCAGAATCCTCAAAGAGATGGCTGATATCATCGCAAAACCTCTCTTGATTTTTGAGCAGTCTTGGGAATCCGGAGAGGTCCAATCTGACTGGAAGCTGGGGAATGCTGTCCTGATTTTCAAGAAGGGCAAGAAAGAAGACCCTGGAAACTGCAGGCCTGTTAGTGTCACTTTGTTGCCTGGTAGAGGTATGGGGAAGATTATTCTGGGAGATATTGAAAAACATTTGAAAGACAACACAGGCACTGGTTACAGCCAGCACAACTTCATGAGAGGAAAGTCCTGCTTATCAAACCAGATTCCCTTCTATGACAAGGTAACCTACCTAGTTAATCAAGGGAAGCCAGTTGATGTAATCTTTTTGGATTTCAGTAAAGTTTTCAAAACTGTCTTTCACAGGATCCTTCTGGACAAAATGCCCAGCACACAGCTGGATAAACACATCATGTGGTGGGTGAGCAATTGGCTCACAGGTTGAGCACAAAGGGTAATAGTGAATGGGGTAACATCAGACTTGGCAACCTGTCCCCAGTGGGGTTCCACAGGGCTCCATCTTAGGCCTTATGCTCTTCAACATCTTCGTAAGTGACTTGGACACAGGACTGGAAGGGATGTTAAGCAAGTTTGCAGATGGTACAAAACTGGGAGGAGCTGTTGACTCCCTCAAAGGCAGGGACGCCCTGCAGAGAGACCTTGACAAATTAGAGGACTGGGCAATCACCAACCATATGAAGTTCAACAAGGGAAAGTGCTGGATTCTGCACCTGCGATGGGGTAACCCTGAATGTTCATACAGATTAGGGAATGAGATGCTGGAAAGCAGTGCCATGGAAAGGGACATGGGGGTCCTGGTCAGTGGCGAGTTGACCATGAATCAGCAGTGCCCCGGCAGCCAGGAGGGCCAACTGTGTCTTGGGGGGCATCAGGCACAGCATCGCCAGCCGGTCAAGGGAGGTGATTGTCCCGCTCTGCTCTGCACCTTGAATATTGTGTGCAGTTTTGGTCACCGTGATATAAGAAAGACATTAAGCTATTAGAGAGTGTCCAAAGGAGGGCAATGAATATGGTGAAGGGCCTTGAGGGGAAGCCATATGAGAAGTGGCTGAGGTAATTTGGTTTGTTCAGCCTGGAGAAGAGGAGACTGAGGGGAGACCTCATTGCGGTCTACAATTTCCTCACGAGGGGAAGAGGAGGGGTTGACACTGATCTCTTCTCTGTGGTAACCAGTGACAGAACCCAAGAGAATGGCCTGAAGTTGTGTCAGGGGAGATTTAGGTTAGATATTAGAAAGAAGTTCTTCACCCAGAGCATGGTAGGACACTGGAACAGGCTCCCCAGGGAAGTGGTCATGGCACCAAGCCTGACAGAGTTCAAGAAACATTTGGATGGTACTCTCAGGCACATGGTGTGATTGTTGGGGATGGTCCTGTGCAGAGCCAGGAGTTGGACTTGATGATCCCTGTAGGTCCCTTCCAACTCAGCTGATTGTGTATGATTCTGTGATACCTGCAACAAGCACTGCAGCTACTTAAATTCCAGTGACAAGCATTGTGGCTACTCAAAGCCCAGCGACAAGTACTACAATCACTCAGTGGGTAATGCGGCTGCACCAGAGGACTAACCCATACCGGTATCAGTCACCTCTATACAAAAGAAGAAATGGACATGAAAGGCATCTTGATTAGTAAAGGAAGATCAAGCAGGGCCATCACAGGAACAGGTGGAAGAGGCAGAACAAGAACAAGACCAAGAGGTAACCATTTCATCCTCATCCTTAAGTGAGCTGCAGGATACATGAAAAAATTTCAGCCATCAGCTGGTGAGCACATTACCACCTGGCTGCTCCCATGCTGGGATAACGGTGTGTCATGGTTTAACGACAATATACATATATATTCGTGAGGTTGAGACCTCTAATGAGATGACCCTTCCCCTTTTTATTTGCCTCCCCCAATATAGAGAGGGTAAAAATTGTGAGGAGTCTGAATGAAGAAAAAAAAACCAATTCTACTAAAACGGGAAAGAAACAACAAAAGAAAAAAGAGAACAAACAGTAGCAGGATGTTATTTAGCCTTCCTCCTAGGGAAGAAAAAAAACCCCACAATGGCTCCCGTTCCTGTGCTTCTGGTCCACGCAGTCTAAGGAAACAAAGAAAACTACTGTAGCAAACAGATTGCCATTGGTTACCGCTCTCTCGAGTTTGCGTGGCTCGTTTCACTTTTGAAATCTCCTAACGGGGAGCATCTGTAGAGGCAGACGGCGCTGAGATTCCAGCTGCAATTCCGGGCAGATGCGGTGAATGGCTTCACGGCCGCGGCTAGGCGGCTTGGCTGGAATGCGGCGTGGCAAAGAAGATCCATGGCTACAGTTGGGGCGGGCTCAACCTCTAAGCTGATGCAGCGATGGTTTCGGGCTGGGGTAAAGCAGCGCTGGGCTGGCACGGGAGCGAGATGGCGGTGGCAATCGGCTGGGCGATGGGGTCTCCTCCTCCTCCTCCGTTGGTTGTGCGGG
>WBMV01004259.1:667588-822713 GCA_013396655.1 Campylorhamphus procurvoides | reverse complement strand
TCCAGGATTTTAGGCATCAACTGAATATTTTATATCTTGTTGAAAAGAGACAGAACTGAGAGTAAAGGAGAGATGTCTTTTCAATATTGCTCAGCAACACTTAGTTCTCTTGCTGAAGTTGATTTTAGTATCAAATATTATAAGACTATTGAAAACTACTTGTGATCATTCCATGAAATTTCATAATAGACATATATGAATCAGATGTTAACATATCAGCAAATGTTAAGATCAGTTAAAGATTTATCATATATATAATCAATAATGAAGTCAATTATATATAAAAATATTGCATAGCACAAATCTACAGAATAAAAACATTTCACAAATTCAACATAAGCAGAAATACTGCAAATCATATTTCAGAGCATATTTAAAAATTAACGAAATTAACTATTTGCTGAATAATTTCAACATAATACTCTTAAAAGCAGAAAATTAGGAGCAAGAATATTTTCTAAAATGCTTATACATAATAGAAATTGTTAATTAAAATAGTAATATTTGTGAAAGGTCTTTGCATTTGTTAATTAATTTCAAGTTCTAAAATCACATTTATATGAGTTTATAGGGGTTTAATTAGTGGGGGTTTTAAACTCTTCTGGTTTCTTTTTTTAAAAAAAATTACCTTCACTAACAGTGGCCTTCCTTACTGCTATTACTTCAAGAAATAGTAAACTGTAAGCAATTATAAATCATCAATAGAATTTATGGACAGACACTAATATGATACTTAAACTTATTTACAGCTTCATAATCTTTATTTGGTCAGATATATGTACTCAGATATGTCCCATCTTGACCATGATTGAGCACCGTAAGTGGTTACTCTTAGCTGACCTTTTTGTACAAGAAAAAAACCCAAGAATATAATATAGAGCAAAAAAAAAAAAGAAAAAAAAAAGAAAAAATCAGCTGAGCTACTTGGGATCAAAAGCAAATTAAATTTGGGATTAATCAGCTGTATGTAAAAATAATGTGATAGTATCTCATATTTAAAGAAAAAACAATCTGGGATGACTATTAAGTGAAAAATACAGATATTTTTCCTATTACAGGAGGATGCAGAAGATATATCCTGAAAAAATATATGTAATATTTTCTACCAGCTATCAGTTTGTTTCCACAGCTTTTGAAATACATCAAAATAGATACATTTTCTGAATACAAAACATTATAAATAAATGCTTTAGTGTCCTCAGAAGCCATTTTGAAGCAGAATTTGTCTTTCATCTCTAATAAATTAAGTTCAATACAGTATACTTTAATCATATTCTAAAACAATCCTTACAAATCCAGAAACATATCTCAAAATTAGCAACTGACTGCAAAGAACAAGCACTTGTCTTGTGATATTGATATTAATCTTGTGAATAGCATAAGGTCCTTTTAACATCATTGAAATATTGTCTCATTCAGCCTGTTATGAGTAAATAAGCTGTTAACAAAAGCTTTCTAAGTATGCTGCATAGAAAACTAGGGCTGATAAGGTCACTGAGCTTGTTTTTGTTGATTTCATCTTAGAAAGATTTATTATAGCACAGTGACTAATACCAGAGACCTAGATTTCCCATTTCTGTTGTACTTTGTGTCAGTAAAGATTTATTTCAGGCAATTATTTCACTTTTCTTATATTTAGTCAAGTTAAATTGGTGCTGATTGGACTGCAGAAAATTTGAAAGGTTACTACCCATTTTGAAATACTTTTGTTTGTTTGTTTCATTTAGACAAGGTTTCATTTCTACTCTGATTGGGAAAGCAAGGAGAATTTTACCACGTGAAACAAAGTAATTAAAACAATTACAGACTAATTTGCTTGGCCTAAAATTTTGACAACATTGGTTTTTGTTAAATATCATTTTGGGATCTTAGATATGAATGCATGGCTTTTGAGAACTATATCTGCCCATTTAATTTAAAAGAGAATGTGAGAACCACAGGGATAAAATACAAAAACATAACCTGTAGCTTGTGCTGTCTGTTATTTAGATATTTGAACTTTAGACTGGAGCGTGATGAGACCATCAGAAGCAGAAATCTACCTGAGCAAATTAATTCTTGGCTTATTGCTGAACCCAGTCAGAGAGAGCCTCAGATCAAGCATCAGATCTTACTGTATTTAATACCTTCCACTAAAAATAATAGAAATTCAAGAAGTCATAATCTTGTGACAGGTCAGAGAACATACCATATAGAGTCCAGAATTTAATGACACTCCTACTAGTGTTTTTACAATCTGATTGTCTCAATTATCAGTACTGAAAAGCATAAACTTTATAATATTTAAAATGGTTATACCAAAATTCCCTCGAGTTCTTGTCAGTATCTAACCCTTTCCGCAGGTGGTGTGCTCATGCTTCAAATGTGCCTGTGTGTCTAAAGTGTGACACTACAATTTTCTTCTGGACACTGTAAATGGGCTGTGAAGGGAGGGGCATTCCAAGGCCTTGCCGGCATCATGACATCTTTGCCAGAAGGCCTCTGAGGTGCCTGGTAGAGGATTTCTTTCTTCTCTTGAACATGGCACTGATACTTTCTCCTTCCCCTCGTCTTGGGCTCTGCTTGGGTTTCCCTTTATACCTTTCCCTGTCCCAGCCCCTTTCTTTCTCCCAGGCTGCCGGCTATACCCTGGCAGTGGTGCCTCCCTGACACCCCATCCCCTAACCCGCTATGCACGGTGGGCTGTGGTTTGTCAGGCAGTGACAAGTGGGCAGTGTCACCCCCTCCCCAGCGGGGTCACCTCAGAGCTGAAGCTGGAGCAGGGGAGGCAGCAGCCACTGACCCACCTACAGGGATTAAAGCAGGAACACCCAGATCAGGCCATGGCAAGGCTGAGTCCCTGCAAAGCTGGGTCAGTGCACAGGCAGGCTATCTCCCTGCTAAGGGTAGAAATCATATTTACTGAATTACAACATGAAGAAATCAAGCTGCACCTAAAGATATAGCAGTTAAAAATTATGATTTACTTTACAGTTGAATGAACTTACAAAAAGGGATGTAAAACAAGAAAAATGTGAAGAGAATGCAAGTAAAATCTATTAATTCATTTAATGAATGTAGGAAACACCATGACAAAAATACCATAGTTGTCAAGATGAGGAGGCCATGTGACACTGTCACACTGTAGCTGGGCAAATTGCAAATATCAATTCAATATCTATGACAAGTTAACTTTGATTTTAAGAACAGAGGATTTAGTCTGATCAATTATTTTGTTAAAACCGAGGAAAATTTTTAAAACTAAAACATAACTGAAAACTTGTAACTGAAAGAGAAATGTCTAAGCAACAAAGTATCTCACACTTGTATTAATATACAAGTTATTCTCTTGTATAGAGAAAAGAATTGTATTGGTATGTTGCACTGCATATATTATGCATGTGTTTCCTATATTAATATCAATCTCTTACAGAGAAATACCTATGTTTTCTTCAAACTATTTGATTCTTAGCATGAAATGCCAACCCATTCTACTTTAATGAACTAAATAGTCTTCATCAAGTCATCTACTTCTCTGACTCCTACTGAGGATAGAAGAGATTGCTGGCAGAGATAGCTCCAGAAAACAAAAAATTCCATGACACCACAATGGCTATGCTTTTCAGAAATAAGAAGCACAATTTTACAGTGCCTGTTCTAACATATAGCGTCTTGTGCAAAGTGAAACCATCTCTTAAATACTTTAGGTATTTATTGCTGTGACTGAAATATCCACAGGTTTTAAAGTGATGAGTTACTTGTTTCTATCTAACTAGTTCTGAGTCATGAATTTTTGAATGCATAGTAAAACAAACCACAACATGAGATATAGTTATTAAAATACTCTTATTTCATTTAAAACATTTTATTTTTGAAATACTACAATTATTTAATATAAAATATTAAGTACATTTACAACTTACACAAAGCTCAAAGAAATATCACAGAATCAAGAAGAATAGACTGGCATTATGATTTATAATGTTCTTATGTGGTGCTTTCGCATTATAGCTGCTTAAAATTTCCTTTGTCACAGTATTTGAAGCAGAGCAATTTGTGTGAAAATTGAGATTTCAATCCCCTGGGCCTTGGTAACTCTTATAGAATAAAAACTCCTTTAAAGTATGCACAATTACATACTTGAATATTCAAAGATCCCTCCAAAGTTACACTTGGTGAAAAGTAGAGGTACTACTAGCAGTAACAGCTGAGGAACAGCTCTAACAGCTCTATCAGGGCTTTCTCAAATTTTTTGTAGATATAATTAATGCAAACCACTGATTTTAGTTGTAGAGAGTGAGAAGGTCCCAACTGAGTCTCATTTTATCCAGGCTAAGCAACTCCACCTCCCTCAGCCACTCATCACAGAACTTGCACTCCAGGCCCTTCATCGGCTTCATCACCTTTCTCTGGACACACTTCTTGTAGTGAGGGGGCCAAAACCAAACACAATATTCAAAGTATGGTCTCACCAGTGATGAAAAACTGCTTACTTGACTTCCTACTGCTTATTTAACCATAAGCTCTCAAATATTCTCCCAAGATAGTCCTATCTTATGAATTCTTCATTTGAAGCAGCTCAAAAAACCTTCAGGGAAAGATTCTACATCTGCTTTACCCTAAACCACTGATCTGATAGAAGATATTGATATTACCTAGAACAGTTGCTGTCTGTTTAGGTGAGTATTGTCTTGGTTTGATCAAATGTTCCTGTTCTGTTAAATAGTATGTGGGTGTTCGAAGAAAGATATTTTTGTGGTATATAGAGCATCATGACTCAAAACTTAAGTAAACCGTAGAACTTCACAGAAGCACTGCCATAATTAGAATAGAGGGTTTAACAGTGATTCTATTCTTGTAAGGCATAGTTTCCTGGAGGAAAGGAATTATTGTTGTTACTATTATTACTATTATATTGACAATTTCTGGCAACAATACAGAAATTACAAGATTGATGTCAATATTCTTGGATGCCTCAGCAAAATCCATTATTTTGAGAGAGGCAACCAGCCTTGCCATGAAATCCATAGGGAAAGTCAGGTACAGAAGGACTTTAGAAATGAGAAACCTGAGGAAAGAACTATCAGCATGTCTAGGTGCAGTAATGCAACAGAGTGTTAAAAGTCCCGGATACAGATGTTCAGAGCAGAACTACTTCAGCCATATTACTATGGCTGTGTATCTGACTTTACTGCCATCCTTCGGAGGGGATCCTGCATCCCTGGGGCTGCACCATTCTGGTGCTTTATTTTTCTCTACTCAATACAGCTTGTAAACTTTAAACTGTGTTATTGTGTATGTTTATTGCTTTCAGTTGTAGGAATATAAGAGAGCACCTATTTTTCACTAATAATTAATTGTTCTCAAATGTTTTCAAATCTTCTTGATATAGAGCAACATTTCACATAAACTGGCAGAACACATAGATGGCTCACCCAGTGGGTATTTTATATTGAAAATATTTCTTCTGGGCTTCTTTTGCTTTGTTTTGAGAGTTTTTGATTTTGTTTTTCACATTTTGTATAAACTATTATTATTAAAAAACTAAACACAAAAAAAGAGAAAATGTAGGAGAGAATGCATCCCCATAATCTTACAGTGCACACACAAGAATTGGATTCAAGGTTTTATTCTGTTCAGTTTGGAGTGACATATTCAAAAAGCATCAGAAGTTATTTCAAACTCTTTGTTAATTTAATAACCACTATGAATGTATAGAAAATTTGGAGGAAAGTGTGAGAATCAAACTGAGATTTTCTCCCAATCCATAGTACCATTTACAGCAGTGGACAGAATGGGAAACGGATCTAAGTCCTAACACATGCATAACTGCATGAACAGTGTCCTTTTTATCATTATGAAGTGGTGTTTTCTACATTGTTGCTATTCATAAATAACTCACTTTCTTTTCAGCAATCAAAAATAAAACGCAGGTCTAGTTATATTCCTCTTTTACTGATTTCTATAAATCTAGAAAAAGAAGCTGGTTCTGTTTGAAGGTGAATAATAATTTACTGTACAACACATTGTTGAAATCACCTTAGAATCACTGTACTAAATACATTTAAATTAGACAGTAATGAGCATGAAGAACAAACACTTCACATTTAGATATTCTTTGCCAAAAGACCAGGATTTTTCTCCCTAAAGGCACAGATTTTTAACCCAAAACAATTATATTTCACTAAACAAGTGGAGTGTATTGTCATCCAAGTTTCTAATCATCAGATTTAATTTGTATACACAGTGAGAGTTGCTGTTGCCAAATGCTCATTATGAATGAACCATAGCATTAAATATTCTGAGCATAATCCATACAAAAAATTAGGTGATTATTGACTTTGTCTCCTTAAGAAGCAGAGAGTTTGTATTCACTATAATGACCAACCTTTCCTACAAATAGTATTTCCAGCTATTCAGTGACTTCATTTCTTTGAAACTGCACATTTCTCTAGCTTTCTACTTGGAGGTCACTGCTATATGCCATGATAACCTTTAAAGACTACATAAAATAAATGTTTCCTGAAATAAGAAAATATGTACCGGACTATCTCCTCCTGTTGTTGAAGCTGTAAATATAATATTTGAAATCAAATTATGAAAAAGTCACATCCAAATACTGAACTTGGGTAACAAAGATTAGACACAATAATCTAATTTGTTTCTGTTGTGTCATACACAACACCGGGCTAAACACAAATTCTGGTATTCAATTCTTGTATTTATTTCCTGTAATTCAGTATCCTATGGACTGCATCTGAAAGTGCTGAGACAGCTGGCTTATATCCTTGAAGGGTTGCTTGCTATTAGATCTGAAAGACAATGGAAATTGAGGAATGTCCTCAGTGACTAAGAAAGGAAAACATTGCATTTATCAGCCCCCAAAAAATGAAAGAATCATATGGGGAACAACAGGTCGGTAAACTCCAGTTTGGTCCCTGGGAAGATCATAGAGTGAATCCTGTTGGAAGTCATTTCTAGGTAATAAAAGGAGGTGAAGGGAACAATCAGCACAGGTTGAGAGCAGCCCTCTAGAGAACTTGTGGATACTCAGTTGGACATGAGCTGTCAATGTGTGCTTGCAGCCCAGAAAGTCAACCATACCCTGGAGTGCATCCAAAGAAGTGTGGTAATCAGGTAGAGGGATGGGATTCTTCCCCTCTACTCTACTCTTGTGAGACCCTACCTTGAGTACTGCATTTAGCTCTAGAGCTCTCAGCACAGGAAAGGTATGAACCTGTTGGAGCACGACTACAGAAGGGTCACAAAGATGATCAGAGGGTTGGAATACCTATGCAGAAAGGCTGAGAATCTGAGACTGTTCAGTCTGGAGAAGAAAAGGCTCCTGGGAGACCTTATTGCAACCTTTTAGTACCTCAAGGGGGTTTGTCAGAAATATGAGGACATACATTTTAATAGAGTCAGTTACAATAGGATAAGGGGAAATGGTTTTAAACTAAAAGAGGGCAAATTGGGACTAAATATAAGGAAGAAATCTTTTGCAATAAGGGTGGTGAGGCAGTGGAACAGGTTGTCCAGAGGCGCTAAGTGCCGGAAAATATTCAAGCCCAGATTGGATGGGGCTCTAAGCAACCTGATCGAGTTGAAAATGTTCCTGCTGATTACAGCAGGGTTGGAATAGGTGACCTTTAAAAGTCACTTCCAACCCAAATGGTGATTCTATTGGTTTATCAAGAGGAAATCATACCTGAGCAATCTGATTGCTGTTTATCATGAAATGACTAGGTTTGTGGAAGAGTAGACAACAGTGGATGTCACTTATTGTGATTTTAGCATGGCTTTGACACTGTATCCCACAATATTGTGGCACCCAGTTAGGACTTTATAGTTTGGAAGGATGGACAACTGTATTGGCAAAAAGTTGGTTGTTCGTGCTTACAGGGTTGTGGTTAATCAATCATACTCTATCAGGAAGTGCGTTTAAAGGGGAGTGTCTTCAACTCTGCCACAAGGCTTAGAAGCCCGGGAGGCTTGAGACTGGAATTTAGTAATAAAACTTGAAAAAAGACAATTTTGAGTGCCTCACACTCTTCCATGTCCTATGTCAGTAGGTCCTCCTTACCACTGAGAATCAGATCCACTCTCCTATTGACTGTCCTTTTGCTGCCAATGTACATGTAAAAAGATTTCTTGTGGCTTTGCACATTTCCTCTATTCTCAGCTCTAGCTGAGGTTTTCCCTTTCCTACTTTCAATTCTGCACACCTGGGCAATGGCTTAACATTCCTCCCAAGTCACCCATCCCTGCTCCCTTCACCAAATATGTGCTTTTTTTCCTGCATCTGAGCTCAGTCAGGTATTTCCTATTCATCCTTTCCAGCTGTCGGCCATACCTTCTTGAACTCTCTCTTCCATGAAAAAAGGAGCAGCAACTGAAGCAAAGCTGCCACCACACTAAGATTTAATTATTTTAAGCATGGCTTAAGGCTCTACTTAGTAGACAGTATGTAATTTTGAGAGGAATAAGAATGTTTGTGTCCTGACCTTGTTTTTGGGGAGAGACAACTAGCAGTGTAGACTTTGCACTTCAAGGCAAATACTCAATGAAGATTCACCTTACTGTTCTAGGTTATTTCTGGCCCAGGAAATCTTTGCTGAATAGTGCTGAAGCTCAAGAAGTCCAGTAAAAGTGCTCTCTCCTTTTCTTACAAATCAGGATAACTTACAGCATGGATATCATAGCACCTCTTGGGAAAATGCATAAAATAAATTTTCACTCCCAATGGTGTATTAACAAATCTAAAATCCCCCAAACTCTAATGAATGCTCTAATCTTCAAACTAAAGATAGACAGCACTACCTGCACATTTAGTACAGAAATGCAGAACTGTCAGTCTGCATGTTGGATTTGTTCCTGGTGTGCCAATGTGTTTTAGCCTCTTGATATGTAAGCTGCACCTTGCTTTGACATCTCGGGAAGCATGCCAAGAAATTCCTCCCCTCTGACACTAAATAAGTTGTGACTTCAGTTGGTAGTGTAGTTGCTCTTCTTCCTCTAGGTATCAATAGCAAGGAATGCAGACAGAGGCTTGAGGGGTGCAAATGCAGTCACTGCCAGAGCTGACTGGCAGTATAAAGCTGCAAAAGTAGCTGGGAAGGTCAAAGAGATAGAGCAAACTTCTTTCCCTTTTCATTGGTTCAGTTTTGTGGGACTTCTTAGTTAGGTTAGTCTGCCATATGCAAAGCAGAACAGAGTTTTCATTGTCACATAGACAAGGCCCAAGATAAGGAAGGCTGGGCCTCAGAGCTGACATAAAAAATAAAATACAAGCTGAGTTATTTAAGGCAAGGTTTTGACTTGGTTTAACATACAACTTAAGTGCACACTTAATCACTTCCAAATGTTAGTTTGTATTCATCTCATAAAGAGGAGAAGACTGAAAGGGTAGATCTGTGCCTAACAGAATAGCTATTTAAATAATAATCACTGCTCTGCAGAAATGATAACTTAAACCAGTGACTTAGTCATTTTTAGGCATCATTTGGATGATATCCAATAACTGACAATCTGAATAAGAATTTTGAAATGGTATACCTCAGTTTAACACACAATGTATTTTAGCCACTGAAATCTTATTTTGAATATTCGCTGGAGGTGTTAAAGTTTGGTGAGGGAGTTACAAGGCACCTTCTGTAAGAAGATACCAGGGGTTGCCTCATGACAGACACAGTTCCATCTCTCTCCAGAGAACCCACTGTAAGACGCAGCTGAGCCCCTCAGCCAAGGTGGCGGTGAAAACATATTTAAGGAAGAATAAAACACAACACGGACAAAGAAGAGGAGAAATGAGAAACAATCCTGTAAGCACCCAAGTCAGAGAAGAAAGAAGAAAAATTGCTCCAGGAACTGGAACAGAAACTTTCCTGGAGCTCATGGAGAAGACCAGAGTGACGCATGTAGGTATTTCCCTGCACTCTGTGGAAAGTACTCCTAGTGGAAGAATATATCCACACTGCAGACCATGAAGAAGTCCACACAAGAGGAGGTGATTATTTCCTGAAGGAATGTGGAATGTGAACCGTGTAGAACCCATGCTGAAGCAGATATATCTTGAAGGACTATACCCTGGGAAAAGTACCTATGCAGGAGCAAGGGAAAAGTGTGACAAGGAAGAAGCAGCAGAGAGGAGCTGTTATGAATTGACCACAACCTCCCATTCCCCATCTCCCTGTGCTGTTCTTGCAGAGAGGTAGAGGATTTGGAAGTGTGAAGGGGTGGCAGGGGAGGAAGAGGGAAAAGTGTTTTATTTTGTGTTTTTTCCTCCCATCCAGAAGTCTAATATATTTTGTGCTAATTAAAATAATTTCCCCCAGGTCAAGTCCGGTTTGCCTGCAATGATAACTGGCAATTGACCTCATGGTCCTTATCACAGAATGTTTTGGGGTGGAAGAGACATTGAAGATCATCTAGTCAAAATCCCTCTGCCAGGGGCAGGTGTCTCTAGGCCAGGCTTCTCAAAGCCCCATCCAACCTGGTCTTGAACATCTCCAGGGATGGGGCATCTGCAGCTTCTCTAGGTAAACTGTTTCAAGTTTCACACAGTGAAGAATTTCTTCCTAACATCTAGTCTAAATCTGCTCTTTTAGTTTAAAGCCATTCCCCCCTATCCTATCACTATGTGACCCTTAAAAAGTCCCTCTCCAGCTTTCTTGTAGGCCACCATTAGGTACTCAGGGTCTACTTGGGGCCCTCTCTTTTCCATGCTGAACAGCCTCAACTGTTTCAGCCTGTGAGGGGAGATGCTCTAACTCTCTGATAGTTTTTGTGACCCTCCTTTGGACTTGCTCCAAAAGGTCCGTATCCTTCTTGTGCTGGGAAACCAGAGCTGGACACAGCACTCCAGGTGGGGTCTCACAAGATCACAGTAGGGGGGGGAATCACCTCCCTTGACCTACTGGCCCCACTTCTTTTAATGTATGCCAGGATAAGATTGGGTTTCTGGAATGCAAGTGCACATGGCCAGGTTGTGGTTGGTTGACCTTCTCGTCAGCCAGCAGCTCCAGCCTGAGATTGCCCAACCCAGGTGCAAGACCTCGCACTTGGCCTTGTTGAACTTCATGAGGTTACCATGGGCCCACCTCTCAAGCCTGTCAAGGTCCCTCCTGATGGTATCCCTTCCCTGCAGCATGTCAACAACACCACACAGCCTGGTGTCATCAGTGAACTTACACTCAATCCTACTTTCCATGTCACTGACCCATGATTTTTTTCATTTCTAATTTCTTTTCCTATTCTTGTGATGAGGAGGACTCAAAGAACAGCTGGATGAGCAGCCAGCAGGTCAATCCGACACATTTAAAAAAAGTGAAACCCTTTAGTCTTTGAAAGATACCTTAGAATTACTTACTTGACCTCAAAAAAAGAGAATAAAAAAATAAATTCCTAAGAATGATGAAGTTTGTCGCTGAAGGCAGCAACAACTCGATAATCCTAAAATGCTTTCAAATTAAGCTACTAGGAATTAACAAACAATTCTATCATCAAAAATATTGTCTTATTTAATCAAATTTGTAGCAGACTTGGTGACCCAAACACTTATGGTTTATACTTGATTATAAAATAGATTTTTCATTAACATGAAAATTATTTCACTTGAGGCATGTCTGAATCATCTCAGTTATATTTTGAAATAAGGTTGCTCAGATGGCAAGATTTAGAAGAAGTGATTAATACCTCAGTCATGAAAACGACCTTCAGGGTAAACGATCATAATCATTATGTTTAATTACTTATTCCTTTTAAAATGTCATATTGAGCAGCTGAAGTGAAAGTAATATTAATGTTTTCATTAATATTTTTAATATCAAACTCAGTGGAATATAGATACATGTATATTTTTCTTATTTTATTCTTTACATAATTGTGTACCAGCACACATTCAGAATGCAACAGACCAATCTGTATCAATGAAGATATAGCCATACTCATTGATTATATTTCCTTATTTTGCTTTTAGTTTTAATTTGCTGATCACATTCCATTTAATTTATAATTCCACAAACAGTCATGAGAATTCCACTTGTTTACAGTTTTTTTCAGATTCTCTAAGAAATTTTTGTCTGTCAAGCCAAAACTAAATCTGTTTGATGTACCCAGATTATGAACAAATTTCCTGTATTTATAGTAATGTTTATGAAATCAAAGAGTTCTGGAATCATAGGAAAAAATAAGTCCTTGATTAAGAGATATTTCAAAGGTTATCTTACTGTAAAAGACGACTCTGGAAGCAATGGTGCTTTCTCACTCAAAATATCTATCCATATTAAGTCTCATATTTGGTACATTATAAAGCAAAATGTTTAAGGTTGTTTGTTTCTTTACATTTGCAGTGCCAATTTAACAATTCATGTTATAACCATTAAAATTCATTACTCCAGCCAACAAATAGCTGACTGTTTAGACAAATCAAGTTTTAGATTCAGTGACTCAGGAAGCATCTTCCATTTTATGTTTTTGTATCTAACAATTGGGTACCACCAATGTAGAAGCAAAAAGCAGTAACAAATGTGATCTTGAGTAAAGAGCTATTCTACTTAGGAGTTTTCAGTCACTGATTTTTTCAGTTACTTAGACTTTCCTCATGTAAAAATGGGTATGGAACAAGACCAATCAGACTGGAGAATATGAATACAGAAAATTTTGTGGCTACCTGGTTATCTAGATAGTATATGCTGTGTTTCTGTTAAGTTTCTTTATGTTACATAAACATTAAACAAAAAAATAGTTTTCTAGGCATGCATATTTTCAAATGAAAATTTAAAGCTATCTCAAATAATTCAATAACTTTTGCAATGTAGGAGAAAACTTGTAAAAGGTAATGACAGAATGAATACACGTGTCGTCTGAATTGTGATAATCTGTTTTAAGAGTCTACGTGAGCTGCACAGCAGTAGATTTTTATCTTAGCAGTGTGGACAAAAAGCTATATTTTAGGAGTTAATAAATTATATTAATATATTTTTTGTTAAGCACCTATTTAAAATGAAGTAAAATTATGAACAATACAAAATAAATCCAAAATAACGTATTTGAGAACTTAAGAGATACCTCTAAGATTTTGCAACTAATGCAACAGAGCAGAGACCAGTGTCTAAAAACTCTTCTCTATGACAGCAATCACATAATAACCAGAAAAAACATTCAAAATGTCTGATGAATATTAATATTTTTAAATAACTTTTTAAATATAAAATGAGATATGAAATAAACATAATTTGGCCTAACCAATTTAATGTATTGTAATTTGTTTCCATTCAACTTCATAAGTCTATAATGTTTTAATAGCCAATTATTAAAATTTTCACTGTACATCGAAATTATTTTTAAATTCAACTGATCATTGAAAACAATTCCCACTGTCACGTATTTTTATAGCTGTCTGGTCTGTGACAGAAAAGTTGTTCCTAAACTGATGAAATTATTGAAGATGAAAGTGGCATTACACCTATCTTTTAAAGAGTTAAATTAATTACTCTTGCTACATTATTTTAAATTCAGTACTTTAAATACTAAAATTTTGTGATTATATAGTATTTTTTTCCACTAGTTGTAATTTCACAGCTTGGTACCCTCAAACAGTGTAATTACCTTTTATGTGGCATAGGTAACATAAAATAAATAAAATAAAATGTTAAATTAAACACGGAAAATCAGCTATTACCTATTTGAATGAATTTCCATAAAAAAAGCTTTCAAAACTATCAGAGAACTAATTTAAAATTCTGCATGCTTACCTAGGAAACATACACTTGACATGTATGTTTTTTGCTTCATAAGCCAGAAAAGCAATGTCTGAAAAGACTTCACTTTGAAATCAGATTACTTTCATACCCTTCTTGTCCTGATAACACTGCAACATCATTTTAAAACTTTAGTTCAACTGTTACACTTTTTATTGCAGGAATTCTAGACCTAATCTAGCTGGTACATTGCATAGCGGTTGTCCAAACACTGTTACTTTAAGGAGGGGAAAAAAAATTAGTCACTGGTTATAAGTGATGGGCAGTCTATCACTATTTTGAGCAATGTTGCAGTGTTTGATAGACACCTTAATATCACACTACTCCTGTTAGTAAATAACTAACATGAAACAGTAATCAACTAGTCTTGTAAATACCCTACAGAATTTACACCGAAAAATAATTACATGTAAGAGTAAACAACTAGTACAGATAACTGAAGAAAAAATTCATAAACACCTCTTTCCCCCTCCTCCCCCCAAAAAAAAATCAACCCCCTAACATCTTATCCCTGTTGGTTACATGTGTTAGTGAAAAGAATTAAAGTGAAACTACTTCATCAATAATGAAGAATCAAAAGCAAAGCACACCTGCAGATTGCTTGTTCCTATTCAAATTCAAGCCTAAGTGCTTCAGTTGCAGGTGTCTTGTCTTTTATGAATATAATGGAGAATTCTTACAGAAACATGTACATAAATGTTAAGACAACTGAACATCTATTAGTTAGAAGCTACATCTGCAACCCCACAACCTGGTTAACAGAAGTTTCTGTGACATCCAAGAAGTATTATTCAGAACACAGGCCATCTGAACAAAATATTTCAGAGGGAGGAGAGGAAGGCTTTAAAAATGTTTTAGGCAAGAAAATGATATAGATTTTTTTTCATTTTTCTCTGAAATGTCAAGAATAATTTTGAAGAACAGTGCACAAATGATACATGGACTAAAGTTTGTGGTGAGTGGAAAAAGAATATACAGCTATATAGATATTCCCAAAACTCCACCAGTTTTTTGTTCTGTGAAGGATTGCATTCCTCTCAGTTCAGAGGATGAAAAATTTCATCCTTTCTTATCTTTTAAATTATGTGATATTCCTCACAGGCTGGAATGAGTAGGAAGCAACATTTTATAAAAAAAATGCAGAAATGATACAACTTGAGGTAATAACTCTAAGTGTTTCTGCAGTCATATGATCTCATGTGTTTTCAGGTTGCTTAAGCTGGATCTATCAAAACACTATGTATGAGGTAGTTCTGCAGCACACAGAACATTTAAATAAAATTCAGTGTAAGTTTAGGGACATTTTACTATATCTCTACCCATCAAAAATTTTTTCCTTAGTCTTTAAAAGTGTAAAGATTAATACTACAGACAACAACGTCAGTCCTACAGGTCAGCAAAGTCAGGGTGTTGCTGTGGTTCTATGCAAATTCAAATGACAAAGTAACATTGTGTTTGCAAAATCTACTCTGTACCTATGGTAATAGTTTTTTTCTTGGTTGAATGAAAAAAAGAACTGCATTGATTTTCTTTGCACTATACAATAACTTTTAATGTATTTCAGCTGAATGTATGGGTAGTAAGGAAATTATAAATCAAGTCTTGATATAAATAAGCTTGAGCTACCTCACGAGAATTATATCAAAGTTCTATTTGAGTTAATATCGTTTTTTCCTCCAATAAGGAGATGATCCTGTTTACTCATCCTTGATTTAGTTGAGGCATTTGCTATAAAACTATAACAATGTAAGACCTGTGCAATAAGCTTCTTGATTGTGGTGGACTGGATCATACCTGTGAAGCCAGGTAGACAGAAACACAGATAGCCTCCAAGCCTGTTGCTGCAGCTTCCTCCATGCAAACAAGGTGAAGTTTCACACTCATTTACATCCATCTCACAAAAAGACCCATAGTATCCAGGTGCACAGTTACAGATGAATCTTCAGAAAAGGGAAAATCAGAGAAGACCAAAAAAAGGTAACAATGTGATCTATTTCAATATTTTGAAGCTATACGTATCTCCTATACAAATTCAAGTTGGTGTCCCAAATCCTCATCCATGTTAAAATAATGAACAGACTTTAAACATCTCCATCTTTCTGAAGCAAGCACAGCAGTTTACTCTTTGTTAAATTAGTAGAAAAATTCAGCACAGGAATTTTAACTGAAGGTACAAGGAATGACTTAAGTGCTAGTGGTCTTCTAGCACAAGTAGAGTGCTGTTGAACAAAGAAATGGTACAAACTTTACTCTTGCATTCATTTAACTTTTAGCAAACTTTTACATTAGAAAAGGTCATTGTTTGAAGCTGAAAAGAGAGATGTAGCAATCTAGCTCAAGATCAATTTTCTTCTACTTCAGTCTTTAAAAAAATAAAGAGAGAGACTTTTCCCCTTCCATCTTCTTTCAGGTCACATAAGAAACAGAAAGCTGAGTCAGTAGCATTTGTTTACTTCACTTTAACACTGAATCCTGATTATATGCTGAAGATCCCATATAAACCCCAAGGCAGTATGCAGAATTAACACAATAAAATCATGAAATCACATTTCATTTAGGAGTAACTAACCTATTTATGAGTAACTAACCTATTTATGAGATCCAGACAAGTTCCATTGTTTTTGCAGGGTCCTGATAAGCATTCATTAATCTCCACTTCACACAGGGTCCCAGTAAAGCCATGTTGGCAGGAGCATCTGGAAAAGAGGATGTCAGTATATTACTTTTTAGTTCATTCTAAAGACTCCAGGAAAACATAGGAGATATGGAAGGGTATGAAATAGGTGGTACCAAAATAATGTTTGTTTTTTTCTGGTCATTACAAAGGGCTGTACTTCAACAAGCTTCACAAGTACAGTGACTGCAGCCCAGTAAATAAGACTTTGGTCGTTATTAGCTGAAGGCCACGGGCTTTGTGCTGACATCAATGTGCAAGGTCTTCCTTAGAACTAACTGGCCTTGGCCTGAGCTGGTTTTCACTTGTTTTGAGACCTGCACAGGAGTCAACTAACTGATGTCTCTTGTGCTATAGCTTCAGGTCTGCAAATAGCACCTGTGGTGAGAATGTGAGACACTGAGATCATTGTGGTGTTACAAATAATAGCCTTTTGTGTCCCACACCTGAAGGATGGGATGCTGTCCTTGAGAAATGGGGTCATGGGAATCTCCTGAGCAAGTGCAAGGTGCTGTACAGGGGTTAGGGCAACAGCTGGTATGAATATAGGCTGGGCGATGAATGGATTTGGGAGCAGCCCTGCTGAGAGGGACTTGGGTGTGCTGGAGGATGAGAGACTGGACATGAACGGCACTGTCAACTTGCACCCCAGAAAGCCAATTGTATCCTGGGCTGCATCAAAAGCAGTGTGTCCTGCAGGTCAAGGGAGGTGATCCTGCCCCTCTACTTTGGTGGGACCCCACCTGCAGTGCTGCATTCAGGTCTGGGGTCCTCAGCACAGGAAGGACATCAACCTGTTGGAGCAAGTCCAGACAAAACAACCAAGAATGACTAGAGGGATGGAAACACCTCTTCTACAAGGAAAGGCAGACACAGTTGGAATTGTTCAGCCTGGAAAAGAGAAGGCTTAGGGGTGACCTAATTACAGCCTTCCAGTACCTGAAGGGAGCCTACAAGAAAGACAGAGAGGGGCTTTTTAAAAGAGCACACAATGACAGGACAAGAAGAAATGGATTCAAGCTAGAAGAAAGTAGATTTAGATTAGATATTAGGAAGTTCTTTACTGTGAGTGTGGTGAGTCACTGAAACAGCCCAGAGAAGCTGTGGCTGCCCCATCCCTGTCAGTGTTCGAGGCCAAGTTGGGTGGAGCTCTGAGCAACCTGGTCTAGTGAAATGAGTCCCTTCTAATAGGAGGGTGGTTGGAACTAGATGATCTTTAAGGTCCCTTCCAACCCAAACCAAATTCTATGATAATACAGTAGCTGAGGAAACTGGTAAACTGTGCAAAGAAAGTAAATTTTGAAAAGAAAATATACAAAAAGGGCCCCAAGCAGGCCTGAGACTGAAGTTGAGAAAACCACCACTGTAAATATATCTCCTCCTGAAAAAGACTTCGAGATGCCATCAACTTGCAGAAACACTCATTTCTTCTTGAGGAAGATGAAAATCACTGATTGCAAGACCCAGACAGACATTTTGAGGGTAATCACAACAAATGATACAAAAGCTACAAAATTACAAGATTTCTTATATAACTATAACTACATATTTTATGAAGCTTTTCTATTAATTTCAACTTAGATTATTTGTGTTATTGTAGCTGGAATAACAACTGCTTGCTGGTTTTCTATTAGATTTTTAAGTAGCCTTACAATATGTTCTTGGGCTCACATGTATGACGTACATGTATGACTGTTTGGTCACAAGAAGATTTAAACTGTAATCAAACACAAAGGTCAGCAAAGAGTAGACAGGCAGAGTACCAAAGGAATAGTTAGATGATAAACATCCATCTATCATACTGCATATCTGTCATTCAAATAATTTTCCTCACCTGTAGTGGTTGATCCCGTCCATACAGAGTCCTTCATTTTGGCATGGATGGGAGATACATTCATCACTGTTAACTTCACAGTAAGTACCCTCAAACCCTGAAATACAGATTACAGTAACTGCGGAAGAACAAACTCTACTACATGATATGAATATAAGGGTCACAACTTCTCTCGTAGGTTTGGCCGTCTGAGCCCAGGAAGAACTTAGACAATGCAAGTGGCAGGCCTGAGAAAGTTCAGCTGCACTTGAAGCTGTTCAAGAAAGAGCTGAGAGAAGCATCAGCAGTGACCACCTCTTCTCAAGCTGAGGCTCTCTGCCCTTGGTGTTTGAGTGACCTGTTTTGCAGCCATGTGAATGCCTAGCCATGTAGCTGCTTACCAGGATGCTGACTTCAGACTAGCTTCCTGGCTTAAGCTTGGATCTGCCCCACTCCCTGGAACCTTGACTGGTGATCTGGCATACTGTGCTGATCCTGGACACAGCCATGGGCACTGTCCTACCCTCCTCACTGCTGGACAGCAAGGTCCCTGCCCTGGCAGCCTTGGAATCCTGGTTTACCTTTGCTTTTGGAGCAGTCAGCCCTCACTGCTTGCAGACTCTAAGATTAGGGTAACAAGTGGAAGGAAACATTCAAAAGAAGTTTCTCCAATTATTTTTGCTCCTTAGCTTCAGCAAGTCAATTTCCAAACAATATATGAAGTCTTAACATACTCTAAGGAACCAGAGAGAACAGATTTAGATGGAGCACCTGTCTAAATATACTGGGAAAATATAACCATTTTAAAGGACTGAAAAGGCTTACTTGGGGAGTGTGGGACAACATCAGAAACTAAAAGCTAATTCAATAATTAATATATTACAGAGCATAGTGGAAGTTAGCCCATATTTATTCAAAGCAGTCACTAGCTAAGGAAAAAAAAAAACAACAGGTTTTAATATTTAAATAAAGTGCAGTTAAGATCTTACAGATCTTATCTTGCAGTTAAGATCTTATTTACATTGTACATTTACCTGTGTAAATATTCCAGAATACGTGCTGAAGAGAAATAAGACATTTTTCAGTGATACATGAACACTATTTCTGCTCTTAGACAGCATACTACATCTTATTATATTCACATAAATAAATGTTCTGCTAAATACACAGTTGTGTCAAAATTTTATACATATGGTGGCTAAACCACAGCTACTTAGTTGCATTTTGCACAAATTCAATATATGTTTTCACTTGATGTAATAATTAAACCATTAAAATGAGCAAGCTATTTGTGTTGTAGTGACAATACACAGGATCCCCAGTTGTAGGTTGACTAAAGAGCATTTATGATGCTCACCAAACTGGTTTTGAACATCACTTAGTTAAAAAAAAATAAATTAAAACTACTATGAAAACAGCCACTGAAGTTCAGTATATATTGCTATAAATATGATGAAAGTTTTACTGGATTTTTTTGTTAAAACAAGCAAAAATTGCTACCTATACTTTTTTAGATACCTAAATAAGGATAGTAATTGCTTTTACTATATAATATATTTATATAATGCATTTTTGGTTTTCGAAGTACTTAATGAAAATGGGGAGATCATGAAAGACCACATTTAGACACATTTAGAGTAGAATGGCTTATTTTAATCTTGAGAAAATCATTACTGGAAAAATTAAGTGTCTTGGTCAGAGTTGTAAGGAAAGCTGTAGAAAGAAATCTCTGCTGGCACTCTAATATGTATTCTAAACGCGAGCCCACATAAAAGCAGTTGGTACTTTCTTCTTATCAGGATTATTTCTGTTCAACAACTTTCTGGGCTAGACCTGACTGAAATGAGTTCTTAATATCTGCTGGAGGTTTCACAGCAGTGTTTGCCACAAAGCTGAAAAAATAAAGCCTGGAACATATCTCAAAATAACCTTTCAATTACAGTCACTTACACTGTTATGATGGTATTTTTTTTCCAGAAATTTCATGCTTCAGAGCATGAAGGAATACTCTTGTTTAATTCCTATTTGTATGATGTTTCTCCCTAAAAAAGCCCAACCAACCAACCAAAAAAGAAAAAAAAATGCTGTAAGAGAGGAAAAAATTATCTGCCCCAGTTCACTGCTTTGAAGTAGCACTCTCAGCACAGGCAATACTGTATTATGAATGGTTTAGTTTATTATTCACAAATGGGCCTGAAACAGAGTGACCAATCCAAATATTTTTCTTATCTGTAGCATGTGTAATCTGCATCTTAATGCTGCAGCTTGATCCTTCACCTATATCTGCGTGTAGTTTGATTAAGGAAAAAAGAAAGGTAAAACCAGACCAAGTTCAGTACTAGACCTGGTTACATAAGTAGACAACAGTCCCTGACACACACACAAAATAATCATTAGTTGTTTGTTTGATACATGCCACCCCACTGCCCGTGAGTAAGAGCAGGAAAGACAATAACATGTTTCTCTAACTCTCGTTTAGTTAAGAAACTGAAGGGCATACCACAGTTATCACATTAAAATAGATAAACTGGAAAACGGAGGCATTGCTCATTTTGCTTTCGTCTGTTGCCCCCACTGGTTATGTTTTATAGTCTTTTTGAAGTAGATAGTATGGAAATTAATACATAAAGCACTATCTAAACATATTGTTTGAATGCAGCCTACATATCGGTATCTTGGAAAGAAATAAACATACAGCAGGCATTCTACTCTATTTTTTCCCCACAAATGGAGAAAATGCTTTCATTACAAAATTTTACTGGTTATCTAGTACATTATGAAATAAATAAGTATTCGATTCACTATATTATTGTCTTATATTTACTGCCAAATTAGATCATTCCTTTTTTACTAAGGAAGTAATTATTTTTTTAATTACATATGCTATTAAAAAAATCACATAGAACTATTTGGATGATATTTAGATCCATGATGAAAACTTGTGAACTAATGTAGTGACTTTTCCTAGGGATTAGCATTTCTAGCAATTTTTGCAGAAGATTTAATCAGAAAATCCTGCTTCCAACTAAAATAGCTATTCAGAAACAAATCTGCTTAAAAAGACCCAAAAATATTACCAGTTATTTAACTTTATTTCATTCAAAATTGCTGCATGTCTGTGCTGTAGTATATTTAGGATTTATGAAGCTTGTACAAAGGATGTTTCAATAAAAGAGTATTACAGTATGCCAATTTTAATTCAGTCCTTAAATATGTTCTTAGAGTAAATTATGTGCCAACAGAGGTCAAACTTCAAAATGTATACCACAGTGTTAGGATTAAAATATTAATAAAATGTTTATTTTATGAATGCACTTGAAGAGGCACTAATCATACAACTTTCAAATTCAAAAGAATACTTAAAATGCTCATACCTAAGTGGAACTGGTTTAAAGAAAGAATTGGTAGTTTATTTATATAGTGTTTGTCGAAGCTGAGATAGCTCAGGAGTCTAATTTACAGGAAAGTCATACAACATTTAAAGGGTAATGTAATTAATTAGGTTATTTTGTATAAGTTACAAGTGCTGCCACATATATCTGTGATCTTCTGGGATACTTAAACTAAAATTAGTGTATGGATGTAATTCTTGCAGAAATGTAGACATGCTTCCAAATTATTTCATGTGTTGCAAGAGGAAATAATAATAAAAAAGACAATGAGGAAGCAACTCCCTTAAAATGTTTAACATATCAAATATATTACTGTATATAACTATTTTGTAAATTGGAATATTGATGGCCATCCTGTCACTGAAAACTGGGAACAAAACTCTCCAACCACTTTACTGGGTTAGAAAGCAGACATTATTTTATTGACAGCACACTGCTTGCAAAGGGATAACTTGCACACCCAGCAACCAAACAGAGCAGGTTATATTCCTTGAATGCTGTTGCTTAAGATGGACATATTCCCTGTTTCTCTGAAATATAGGAAATGGGTCTTGCATGTCTCAGCTCTGTTTATGAGATTTCTGAGAGCTGGAAAATGAAGGAATACGCAGAGTATAGAAGCTAAATATCTGCTGTCATGATATTTTCATTTCTTTATTCCATTGCAGGGAAATATTATAGAATTGACCCTTGCAGGTAACACAGAGGACTAACAGGAACCTAATGGATTCTTTTGCCATAAGCTCTCTATGATTTTATTTGTCAGCACAGTATCATGGATTATATTTGTCTCCTTACCAGGAACCATTTATGAACCAATGTTTGCAAGCGGCAGAGATATCATAGCAGCCCCATAATCATTAGTTCAGGTACTTAGGGTATTCAGCATAACATAAGTAGGTATATATATCAAAATCAAAAGTATGTAAAATATTAGGTCCTGTAAAAAGGGTATTTCCATCTGTGAATTAGGTATGCACGTGTTTGAAAGAAAAAACAAACAATAAAAACTAGCACTGAAGGGCTCAGGAATTTGACAATAGCAGTCTGCAATTTATATAACTTCTGTTCTTCACCATCTACTTATTATTTCTTCTTGGTATTGTCAAGTTTGTGCATTATGATGATTTTCACTTAGCCTTGCTTCAGACACAAAAGATATTTTGCCTCAGTTTAAATTTATAGCTGTAAGAGGTTATAGACCAAATAAAAGTAATCTCTAGCATGGTAGAACAAGGGTATAAAGCAAGGTGTCAGGGGATAGAGTTTACAACAGCAGTCTGATAAAAGAAGTGAAAAAGTCCTGGAAAGAACTGTTTAAAACATGGACTTCAGAAATTACCTTGAAGCATCAAGAAAGTATTGCTTTTAGAAAGAGTACTTGGAGGATAAATTAAAAATAGGATGGCTAATGCCAATACGAACTGTACCTATTGTTTCTCCTTAGAGAAACACAGTGCTCTTCCGGGATATATATAGCAAACTTTCCTGGAACAAGACACATAATTCCCCTACACCCTAAAACTGATGGTTGTAACCTTAAGATCCCATTCTTTTGCCTAAAGCAGGGGTTTTTTTAACTTCTCAACTTCTAGCTTTATATCTTTAAATCTGGAATGGGCACAAATAAGATGACAAAGTTTTTGAGTATTTATGTGTTGCAATGACAAATTGCTGCTCCTCATTCTTTTTATTCCTAAAACTCTGTGCTTCCCAGACCTATGTATGTTAGAAAAAAAAAAAGGCAATAAGAATCCAGCAACAAGTAACTGGTAAAGAATTCAGCCTGTCTGTCATCTAATAGATTTGTTCTAAGCTGCCTAAATAGTGACAAGCATTTCCATGGCATCAGCCATTTGACTTTGTATATCTGCCTTCAGTTGAAATGAATTACCTCAGAAAATGACACCTACTTAATGTAATACTGTGGATATCTACATCTGGTCAAATTAATCCGGACATTTATGGTGTATTGGTTTCAACAATACATAAATAATTTCATTGATCTAATTTCCCTTCTGAGTATCATAACTAATTAAAATGTTATTAACACAAATGCTCATCAAATAATGCATAATATTAAAAAGAGCAAGTAAAGCTTTGGTATGAACATTCTCTATATATGTATGCAAAATATAACGTATAGTGTTTCCTGATAATTTTCCATCACAACCTAACAGGTAAGCAGAAAATTACTTCCATTGTAATAAGGAGGTTTCATAAGCATCCCAACCTTATCTTATCCATATTACTTGGACTAATGAAGGAAGATTTACATCTAATTTTAAAGAGAGATTCATTTCTACCTTCTAAGCAGCAGGAATTCTAAGAACTGTTTTAATTCAACAACCTTGCCCTACCCTTCCTGTGTTGTATCAGCAACAGCTATATCTGCTGTTCCAACTACTCTTGCCTTGCTTTAGCTCCTAGATACATCTACTCCTAATCCCCATAGAAGAATAAATCATAACTGAAAAAGTCTTTTATTAGAAAATATAAGATATTTTCTGGACCATAGTTTATGATTTCAAATTATTTGTCTATATTTTAATATTTATGTGCTTGCAATTCCCCAGGTTTCAAACTCTATGAAAACTGTTACATTTTATCTCCCATTTCGTCATTAACCAAGTTTGTTGTTCAACAGTTCTAGACAGAGCTGATCTTGCACACTGTAGTTGCATGCCCTCTCATAGTTTTCCTTCATTTTGAATACATGTTTTTCAGTAACTTTTGTCTTGGAACAAAATTGTTCTCAGAATGTCAAACTATTTTTATCAAATTGTCTTGTTTCTCCTTTGCATTGTCTCAACAAAACTAACACTTTTGTGCTTGACATTATGGAGAACAGCATGATCTAATGCCCATACTCTACTTTACTTACAGTCTAGTTCACTTACATCTATCTAAATATATCTTTTGCATGTAGACCTTTTTGGGAATTTATTAATAGTTTCCAAGGCTCAGCTACAAATACTTCAATATTATTTAAATTTTATAATTCTGCTCACATCTCCTCCTTTGCTTTTCTGTTACACTAAATATCCATTTCTATTATTAATTCCAAGAATGGAATTCCCTAAGAACAGAAAAGCATGATAAATTAAGCCATAAAGATTCTATTTGCCTGAAGTTGTCCACTCCTCCTGTTTTGTTTTCATTTAGTATGTAGCATTTAAGGAGATTCAGCTTTATGCATAACAGTTCCAATCCCCATCCATATCCTTTCAATTACCTTGATCAAACCCTTGTTTATCTATTACTGGTAAAGCACATAAGAAGAGATGTTTTCTCTACACTTCAGAAGCTTGCTCTACTGCAGTGATCCCTAAACTTTTGTAATAATGGCTTCCCCTACTACATTCTTGCAACCCTCAGTATGCCAGCGCAAAATTGTAGAGAATGTAATTTTTTTGTGTGGACAATTTAACTTAAAGTCATGGTCTAACACTGTCTGACAGTCTATGATATGAAAACTCAGTTTATTACACAAATGTATTTCTAGGGCAGATAGCTCAAGAGGAAGTTTACAATTCTAGAAGTCTTTAAAGCAACACCAGGCAATTGCAGTTCCCTAACACATATACAAAAACAAAGATGCACAGTTTTACTTTATGCTCCCACTAATCATGGCTTCATTATCTTCCTACCACTTTTCTGTGGTAATTCTGTCCTAGGCTAGTATCTTACAACAATTTTGATTCCACCCAATTTATATACCATCAACTTTTGTCTTCTCTGACCTATCCCAGCTCCCTTTAGTCAGTGGATGTTTTTTTCTTCTAAATAGGTACCACTGTCAAAACCATAATTTATGGTCCTGTTGTATCCATCTCAGATCTGGTGTTCTATAGATAATTGTTAGAATTATGTAAGCACGGCTATATTTTGTGACTCCTGACAAACCAGTCATACTTTCTAATCACTGGACTGTTAACTGATTGTTTAACCACATGTTAACCATTGTTTAATCCACATGCCATTTGCTGCTAAAACAGGAGTCTTGAAGTAATCTAGCTATTCAGTGTGATTGTGCTTTTTGATCAGATCTATAATCCTGACAGCAAAAGGAAAGCACACGGCAGACAAAAAAAAAGTAGATAAATAATGGAAGACAACTGAGGCACTAGATTTCTTCAAACTGTTTTCAATTAAAAGTCTTTCTTTTACTGTCTCTTTTTTTTTTTTTTGAGCCCTGAAAAAATGGTAGCATTTTTCATAGGACGAATGATTAACTCACTTCATAAATTATGCCTTTTACCCCTTTTCAATGCTGAATTTTCCAACTTCCAAGATTTGTTAACAATGAATGTTACTGATTCACATAACTTCCCTGAATATTCCTAGCTGCAAGCTTCAAGAATTCTTGAAGATTCCATCAAAGCTCCATGAGAATCCTGGCTACAAGTTTTTTTGATTCTTCAGCAACTACATAGAAATGTCTGGAAAAGATGACTATTCTGAGGAATGCTAAGAAAACACTTGAACTACATGTCTCTCTACACATAATTTCTGAAAAAGGCTTAAAAAAAACAATCAATACATTGTTTTAAAAACTGATTTTTAAAGGCAGCTTTTCTTAAAGCTGCTTCAATAAGCAACTTGCATACCTACCCAGTGACTTTGTTTTTTTTTGACTCTTCAGGTTGTGGTAGCCTTTACCTTAACGATAAAAAACTCCAAGGTATTATATACTACCAGTTCCTATGTATTATGTCCCTATCTTTGTAGCCCATTAAATGATAAGTAATACTACTGTCATCTAACAATTAAGATATATACTCTCCTCAGTACTTAAGACACCCCCACCTCTACAAGAACTACAGTGAAAATTTAAAAAAATCTTGCCTAAATTCCAAATTCAAGTAGAGGGACTACAATTACTAACTTTTCTAAGTTTTCATCACAGTTTTAGTTCGCTAATGTGCTCTTCAATGCCTACGCGGAATCACAGTGATGTTCTCACAGTAAAACTGTTGCTCCATTCTGCCTTAGCAGTTCTTGTACATCGAGGGAGAGATCGTGTTTTTTAAGCCATGGCCCAGGAAAGCTGTCAGCACCTGTTGTGATTTAGCTCATTGTGCATACTGAGAGCAATCCGCTGTATCCATTAGGCAAGGAAAGATTAGTTCCCTGATGTGCCAGGCCTTCCTGACAGCTCAGCAGGAAAAGAAACCATTTCCAACTTGCTCCAATTTTTTTTAAACTTTTAACAATTTGCATATATTTTGTCTACTTTTGCCTGTCTGTTTTGTCAATTTAGTTTATCAGCTCTGCTGGCTGGGTGTGCTTCTATCTCTATGTCATTCTAACAGTTGACTCAGAAATAGCAATTCTGAGTTCTGAATCTAAACCACCATTGATTTAATAAGCATTGTAATATAAGAAATGAATAATAGGCAAACTGACAGCTATCTTACCAGTCTTTTAACACAACTGATTGACCTGCTGTAATTCATAATGATTTTATGTGCTTTGAAAGGTATTCTTTGCTACTTACACTGAAGATAGTGACAAATTCAACATATATTTCCCATTTTTCTGCAGCACAAAAGACAATGGAATAGATTAACTATGCCAGTTCTTACCTGTTTTGCAGACGCACATTGGATTTCCATCCACTTGTGCCAGGCAGGTTGAGTTGTTTATGCATGGATTGTAAGGCAGTTCACAGGGACTGAAGCGCTGGTGGCAGAAGTCGCCAGTGTAAAATGGAGGACAAATGCACACAAACTGCCCCGGCTTCACAGACTCATAACAGGTGGCTCCATTCAAGCATGGTTCAGATTCACATTCATTTATATCTTCACTGCAGTCTGGCCCTGTCCACCCTGCTGCACATGTGCATCTGGAGGAAAAAGAAATAAACAAAAAACAAACATGGACATGGTGGCAGAATGAAAATCAACAACTTAGCCCAATCAGTTCCAACAATTTCTACTTAGAAAATAAATAAAACTAGAAAAAAATGAATTATTTTTTTCTGTGCATAGCTTCTCAGCCCCTGGCAATTGTATCAGATTGTATTATGAATAAAAGTTATAATCAGCTTCTTCTCCCACAATTTATTTGAGCAAAAGCAAAAAGACATATCTAAATCACAGCATCACTTGTAGAACCATGTGGTTTACTGAACGCTGACAGAATCATCTGTGGATCTTCTTTAAGCTGAAACAACAGCACAAATTATCAAACATGAAAAGTAAATTTCCTTAAAATTGAGGGTTAGAAGGATATCTTATCCTATGCATGAAACTAGTGAGTACATTAGTGTTTGGGATGAAATGCAGCACGTAGCATAGTCAGTAGACTTAAGAAAGATTGTAGGAGGTCAAAGACTGTAAAGTATCATATTTTCATCATGTTCTTTCTCTTTTTTGTATTCTCTTGTGAAGATCTGTTAGTCATAAAACAGAAGAGAAAACTTAGACAAATCTAAATTACATCTGATTGCAAAGAATCTATCTACATGAGTAAGATACTTAGATAAGTATCTATTTTTATTTACAACATGAATATGATAAGGTTCTATAAATTCAAACATAATTTGCTAATCACTTCAAATTTTGCAGGATAAATTTCTCCATTTGCTGCAATAGAAAAAGCCTCCATGTAGTTTAGAAATCATACATTCCTGTTACTTTCACTGAAGATAAAATTGAATATATTTGCAACTACTTTTCAGGACAAGAGACAATATGAAAGATGAACTATACCATCTTTTATCTACTTTGATCAATATTGATTTCAGATATTAAAACATTCAGATATATCTTCATAGTACTAATTTGATAAAAAGGAATTGTTCTTAAATAATAAATAGGTCGTATATAATTCTGTTCTGTAAGGCACAGGTATTTCTTGCCAAACAAAAGGCAAATTTTGCCCTTTAAAACAAACAGAGTGTTTTCTTTGGAATTTTTAATGTTCTGTGTTATTGATTTGTGGGCTATATTTTCCATGTCATACGCAATAGATATTATGAAGAAACTTTATCATTTGAAAAGCCTGCATATTTCATCAGTAAGGATTCAAAGTTCAGGTTACCGTGTTTTTCTCATGGGAAGAAAAATAGTTGTAACTATCAAAAGGCAGTCAGGCAATCTTAAAATAACTCTTACAAAAATCACATTTCAGGACTGATTTATTCGTTACAACGTCCAAAACATACTTTTGGAAATACAGTTACATATAAATATGTTTTGTTACTCTATGCTTACACACAGCAAACATACCTGCTTTTGCTATATATATTGCAGAATCAATTTAGTATCTAGAGACAACACACACTGAGTAACATTGCACCCACAACTCAGCACTTGGCTTAATTTTCTCCAAAGAGTCAACATATAAAAGTATGAGACTCTTACAAATTAAGTATCTCCAAATGTCTGACACTGGACTTAGCAGAACACTCTGTCCTGACAGATCAGAACATAGATGCTAATTATTTTACAGCAGCTCATTTTTTTCTTAATTTATAAAGTTCTGAATAAATTACTACCAATGAACAGAGTATCTACTTTCCATTTTTAGCTTAAAAAGCTCACTAAATGGAGAGTCTTTCCCGTCATATTAAGAGAACATGGTTCAATTCCTAACTGGTCTGACTTTGTGGACATAACTGAGGAGAAGAGGAGCAAATATTAAACATGTTTCATTCCCTTCTTTTCCCCTAAATAGTTTCATAACTGTCTTTGATTTATGAAAACTATACTGTATGGCCACAGGGAACATTAGGTCACTGAAACACAGCAGTTATCTCTACTCACAACTAGCCATTCCTACCCTGGCTTCATGCCAACTACCAACTCTGATGCAATAGTCAATATTAATGCAACAGAGACAATTAATCATACAGCTTTTTGTACTCTTCTTTGTAATTTCAAAAAAGTCAGTGATATCATTAAGTGTGAAAAAAATACATGTAAGTGTCTATTCTGAGGCCCAGTGTTAAGAATGGAGACAAAATCTTGTCTTAATGAAAACTGTTATTTAAATAAGAAAAGGAGATGTTAGGACTATTGAAAGCACATTATCAATTAGGCTACTAGAGCTAATATTCTTGGAAATTATCTGATCAAAAGGCAGAATCCCAAACAGTCTTTTGCAAAGTGACCTTTTCTTTTTTTTACTACATTAGAAAAATCAAGGTGATTTCTAGGATTCTCAGAGGAAAAATAAATAGAAAAAGCTAATATATCTTTTTTAAGAAACCATATAAAAATAAGATAGCCAATGCTGAACTTGTTTCTGTTGTTTTACCGACATAAATATTTTCAATAACCACATCCAAATAATCCCATTGATATTGCAAAACCAAATCATGCATGGCTTTTGCCTGTAAACTGTTCATTTTAATAAAACAAGACACACACAGTGCTTGGACTGTGAAATGCATACAACTCCTTCAACACATATAGTTCAACTTCCCTAAGTACTACCTGTTGACTTTCCATACATCTCTCTCCGTAGATTTAAGAGCTTTCTATACAAACAAAAGAAAAAGGGTAATGAAAATATACAACATAAATTATATTCACAGTTTTGTATTTTACTGCATGTTTAAAATTAGAGCCAAAGGTAAAAATTGCAAGCTACAGTCTTCAATGTCATCCAGAATTTTAATGCTATTATTAATTCCCATATCTCTAGATGATGAATTAAGTATTAAATTATTTGGCTCTTACCTGCTTGAAAACTCTATTTTTACTTCTCATATTCCAGTAAAATATATAGGTACCACCTGCCTTATATTCTACCTGTCAAGTTTGAAGGAATTAAATAACAGGGAAGAGTCTTAAGAATTCCTGAATTGTTGTTTTTGTAAAAAAGTTTTTGAGGTTCATCTACACTATCGTGCTCAAAACATGTTCAGCTAGAGGTTTTTCAGGTCTGTGTCCAGTCTGGCTTTGAGTATCTCTAAAGAGAGAGACTCCACAACCACTCAGGGCAATCTGTTCCAGCACCTGACCACACTCACATAAAAAAAAAAAAAAAAAAAGAAAAAGCTGAGTCCATTTTTCAGCATGCCAACCAGATAGGCAATTTACTCTGAGTCTTAAGAGTTCTAAAGTGGTTGTCTATCAATTAGAAAACCATAATGGTGGGCTTAGTCCAACGTAGATCATCTAGAAGCTCTGGAGAAATGCCAAGGCTTGACAAAAGCAGTAATGCAGATGAATATACTAGAACAGAACAAATTTCAGAAGGAGCCCTTTTTTTCTTTTTTTCAGATATCTAACAGCAGAAAGAAAAAGAAGAAATTAGTCTTTCCAGTCCTCTGTATTTCATTAAAAAATTCAGAAAACATCAATGATCACGCCTTTCTTTCCATAGCTACAGGTGTTTTCTCAGACAAAAAAATGCCACATTTAAGATTCAGTAGAACTGCTTTTATCTTAGTGGTTCACTGAAAGTAACAGGAATCCTAAACTGAATCCTCATGTACAGTGTGCCCATCATTCATCCAATCCTATATTTCACAAGTTCTTAATGAGAAACAGCAAGACAATCAGTAGCATTTTAGTCAGCCTGTTATATGTAACTTGTAACAATGGTCCATTCTACACTGAGTTTAAGTTGTCTAGTGCATTCAATCAAATCAACTAACAGCCTGAGAAACCAAAGTGTTCAGTCATAAGTTTATTCCTTGTAAGCTGCAGGCTATTAGACCACTTGAAGTAGTGAAATGAGAGCTCACTTTCCATACATGCACAGCTTGGAATTTAAAGCAGAAACACACCACAAAGCTCCAAAGACAGACACTTCCAGTTAACACAGAAACTTCAAATACTTATTTTTCTGTCTCTTCTTTCCTCCTACAAACATATTTTTTTTCTCTTATAACCTGAAATCTCAGCATGTTCTTTGTTCTACAGACATTTTCTGCCAGATTCTACTTACAAAAGCAGTTACAAGCTCCGATGCTATCTGATCTCACATATTAGTCCTGAATGATCTCCTCAAATTTTCACCTATGTCTCTCTTCCTTTCCCCTGAATTCATCTGAGACTCTCTTTATTATCACTTCAATTATTCCTTCCCTACTCCATTTGCAACCAATCAAATGTGACACAGATTAACTAATTAGAGAGGTCAAGATTGGTGGTAGTCTGGGCTGCAGTGCTTATGCCCTGATGGAATCAACAGTCTGGAGGGATAAGGGCCACCTGATGAGTAATCGGCACGTTGAATTTTAGGAGAGGAAACTTTAAATTGACTAGCCGATTAAGTTAGACTTTAGACCCAGTAGCAGATGAGATCCCCTATGAAACTGCCTGCAGGGATAACAGATCTGAACAAAGCTGGCAGCTCTTTAAGGACATTTCTTTTAGAGCACAGCAGCTCCTAGATTTCCACATGTAACAAATCAGGCAAAGAAGGCTTAGTAAGTACCTCCTAGGTAAAGTGGAGTGTAAGAAGAAAATGCATGAGCAGAGAACAAGGGGCATTTATCCTGGGAATAATACAGGATGGTGCCCGGATATGTAGGGATGGGATTAGGAAAGCTAAGGCACATTTGGAGCTGAATTTGGCAAGACATGCAAAGACTAGTAAGAAGGGATTTTATAGCTAAGTTGACTATGAAAGAAAGAGTAAAGAAAATGTATCTCTGCAACAAATAAGACAGGAGAATTCATGCCAACTGATGCACAGAAGACTGAGGTATTCAACAATGTATTTTATTTTTTTCTCAGCTTTCCCTACTAATCTCTCTTCATGCATCTCTGAATCTCATGTCAGGGTCTGGGGGAATGAAGTCCTTCCAACCCTAGGAGAAGGTCAGGTTTGAAATCACCTGAGGAACCTGAACATACATAAGTCGATCGGACTTAGTGAGATGCATCCCAGGAGACTGAGGAAATAGACTGTAAAGTGATGGCAGACAGGCAAAGTCCCCAGGGATTGGAAAAAGGAAAAAGTCATACACATTTTAAAATGGTAAAAAGGAGAACTCTGGGAGCTAGTGACCAGCCAGCCTCACCTCTGTGCTAGGGAAAACCACAGAACAGATTTTCTTGCAAAGTATTTCAAAACATCTGGAAGACAGAGAGCTAATTAGAGACAGACAACATGGCTTTACCAATAGTAAATCACACCTGACTAATTCAGTGGAGTGACTGTGAACAAGAGGCACTCTACAAATATTGTCAACTTTTACTTCTGTAAGGCCTTTGATACAGTCCCACACAATATTCTTCCTGCTGAATTAGAAGATAGATGTTTGATGAATGTTAGATGAGTAAGAAACTGGTTGAATGGCTGCATCCAGAGCTTTACTCGCAAGGGCTCAAAGCCTGAATGGAGATCAGTAACAAATGGTATCCCTTGGTGGTCTGTACAGGGACCAATGCTATTGGATATCTTTATCAGTGACACAGACAGTAGGATTGAGTGCACCCTCAGCAAATTTGCAGATAATTCCAAGCTGAGTAGTGAAGTTGATCCATTATAGCGAAGGGGTGCCATTCAGAGCAACCTTGACATACCTGAGAAGTGGGTCCATGCAAACCTCATGAAGTTCAATAAGGTCATCTACAAGGTCTTACTCCAGGGTCAGCACAATCACCAGCATCAATATAAATTGGGGCTGAATGGATTGAGAGAAGCCCTATGAAAAAGAACTTGGACATACTGGTGGATGGAAAATTTTACATGAACCAGCAATTCATGCTTGGAGACCAGAATGTCAACTGTGTCCTGGGCTGATTAATAAGAAGCAAAATTGAGAGAGATGATTTTCTCCCTCTACAATGCTCTGGAGACCCTTCCTAGAGTATGGCACTCAGCTCTGGTGTCCCCAGTACAAGAAGGATCTGGACCTGTCAGAATGAGTTCAGAGAATGGTTACAAAAATGCCTATAGGCTGAGAGAGTTTGGGTTATTCAGCCTAGAGAAGAGAAGCCTCTGAAGAGACTTAAATGGGCTTTTCAATAATAAAGGGAGCTTATACAAAAGATGGAGGGACTTTTTATTAGGATCTGTAGTGACAGGACAAAGGAACAGTAGAGAGTATAGATTCAGGTTTGACATGGGAAAAAGAATTTTTATAACGAGGATGGTAAGACACTGGAACAGGTTGCCCAGAGAAATTGTGGATGCCTCATTCCTGACAGTGTTCCAAAGTCAGATTTAACAGGGCTTTGAGCAATTTGACAAAGTGAAAGTTCTCCCTGCCCCATTGCAGGTGGGTTGGGCTGAGTGATTTTTAAAGACTCCCTCCAAGCTAAACCATTCTACGATTCTGTGCTTCTATGACTTTTGTCACTGCTTGTATAGGGCCCCCATCTGTGTGTTGACCTGACAGTGCAGAGGGTCACCTTGATGTCACTGGTTTTTAACCCCTGTTCTGAGGCCCAGTGACATCATCCGCTTCTCCAGTTTCAGCTCAGGGAATAGCCCCTCTAGGAAGAGGCGACACCTCTGACTCTTTGTGTTGGGAGAGCCAGGGGCCACAGCCAGGCCACAGAAAAAGAGAAGTGGGCTGTAACATAGAAATGCCCAAGACTGAGGATGAAACTAGTTACTAAATTTGTTCTGTATTACAAAAGTAATATTAGCTTTTATTCCACCTTTTTTTTTAATACTCTTTAATTAGGACGTATATAATAATTCCTGTGAATAATAGAAATGGGGTAGAATTTTTAAATGATTGAGGTAAAGTCATAAAGGGTAATGGCAAAGACTAAAACTCCTATTTCCTTTATTGCTGTAGTTAAGGCAGGAACAATTAACTCCTGAAATAAAAATGCTGTGTTATAAACTTGCTTACTCATTGCCCTTTTCTGAGGTGTGCCAGAAAACTTCTGGTTAACATGCATAACAGGAAAATCTTTTCTATGCCAGTGCTTTCTACTTCAAGTACCTGAACTGAATCACACAATTCAGCACAGGTGTATAACCAATCCCCAAGGTCCACCTGATTGTTGTAAGGACTGCTTGGCACTGTAAAAGCACTGCAGTATCCAAGTATAGGAGACCATATTTTTTTTTAGGAATGGCATGTCTTGTCACCTGAGAAACTCCTAAGTTATTAAGTTATAATATTTGAGTTAAAATTAAAATATTAATTAAATCTTAATTAAAAATACATATATTTCATTGTAGTTTAGATAAAGTCAATTAGTAATGGCATGTCAGGAGGTCAGATATCAACCTATTAACTTTGTTTTTGAAGAATATTATGACATCCTTCATTATAACAGTTCATTGTGGAGAGTCCCAGCTGACTAGAAATTGGTGAATGTTGTCCCTATTTTCAAGAACCAAGGCCCCAGAAACTACAGGCTTGTCAATCTCACTTCAGTGCCTGGCAAAGTTACAGAGAAGATTGTTTTCGGAGGTATTGAAAAACAGCTGAAACACAGCGCAGTCATTGGTCACAGCCAGCACAGCTTCATGAGAGGAAAGTCCTGCTTATCAAACCTGATTTGCTTTTATGAAAAGATAACCCATCTGCCTGATCATGGGAAGCCAGCTGATGTCATCTTTTTGGATTTCAGTAAAGTTTTCTATACTGTCTCTCACAGGATCCTTCTGGACAAAATGTCCAGCAGAGCTGGATAAACACACCATATGGTGGGTGAGCACTTGGTTCATAGGTCAAGCACAGAGGGTAATATTGAATGGGAAAACATCAGACTGGTGACCTGTCACTAGTGGGGTTCCACAGGGCTTCATCTTAGGCCCTGTGCTCTTCAACATCTTCATAAATGACTTGCACATAGGAGTGGAAGGCATAATGAGCAAGTTTGCAGGTGACACAAAACGGGGAGGAGCTGTTGACTCCCTTGAAGGTAGGGAGTTCCTGCAGCAGGAAACCTCGACAAATTAGAAGACTAGAAAATCATCTATAATATGAAGTTCATCAAGGGGAAGTGCCAGCTTCTGCACCCAAGATGGGGCAACCCTGGATGTGCATACAGAGTGGGGATTGAGATGCTGAAAAGCAGTGCCATGGAAAGGGACCTGGGGGTCCTGGTCGATGGCCAATTGGATATGAGCCAGCAGTGCCCTGGCAGCCAGGAGGGTCAACCGTGTCCTGTGGGGCATCAGGCAAAGCATCGCCAGCTGGTTGAGGGAGGGGATTGTCCCACTCTGCTCTGCACTGGGATGGCCTCACCTGGAATATCGTGTGCAGTTTTGGGCACTGCAATATAAGAAAGATATTAAGCTGTTAGAGAGAGTCCAAAGGAGGGCAATGAAGATGCTGAAGGGCCTTGAGAGGAAGCCGTATGAGGAGCAGCTGAGAGCATTTGGTCTATTCAGGCTGGAGAAGAGGAGACTGAGGAGAGACCTCATTGCAGCTACAACTTCCTCACGAGAGGAAGAGGAGGGGCAGGCACTGATATCCTCCCTAGTGACCAGTGACAGGACTTGAGGGAATGGCCTGAAGTTGTGTCAGGGGAGGTTTAGGCTGAATATTAAAAAAAGGTTCTTCATACAGAGGGTGGTTGGGCACTGGAACAGGCTTCCCAGGGAAGTGGTCGCAGCACCAAGCCTGACAGAGGACCAGAAGCATTTGGATGATACTGTCAGGCACATGGTGTGACTCTTGGGGATGGTCCTGTGCAGGTCTGAGCATTGGACTTGATGATCCTTGTAGGTCCCTTGCAACTCAGCATGTTCTGTGATTCTGTGACTTGATGAAATTATAGGCCCTTTCCAATCTAAATGATTTTAGGATTACAATATCATCCTGCATTATTACAATTACTACAAGAGTCATCACCAGTTTTTTTGTAAACAGAGTTGTTAATTTGAGCACAGAGACTGAACTATCCTCTTATCTTTTCAATGTGATGCGAGAAAGTGATATTTAACTACCAGAACTTTGGTTAGTCAACAAGGAAGTTCAGATAATAGGAAGTTTCATTAGCAGTGAAATAAGCAACAGAAATAAGCTTGGTTTGATTTAGATATAAGGATTTAGAGATGTCACAGAACTAGTAGTGTTTGTCACAAAATATACTGTATATGTAAGTCAAGATGTTTAAAGAAACCAGCCAAACAAAGTGAAAAAACAGTAAAGAGAAGAACTTGTATCTAACAGAAGTGGCCAAGCAAGCAACAGAGAGTTGTTGTATAACCAGGTGTATTGTCTTAAAGGAGTTCATAAAGTGGTCACTTAGAACTTTGGGTCCAGATAGAAATGACCACCAGAGATTCTCAGTGAGGGTCCTCAGAGACCTTATGGTTAGTCAACAAGCATATGTATATATGCTTATTAATGATGGGAAATGCTATGGATATGCAACAGAATTGCAAGAACGAACATGAATAATCATGTAATGCAAACATATAAGTTGTAACTAAGATATGCGCTTTGGTGAACTGATTCCCAGTGCATCCAGCACACTGTAATAAAAGACCATCTGCCTCCCACAACTCACAAATTGAGTCGCTGAGGTTTCTCTAAGAGCTGAATTTTAGGCAACAATTTCAATGATTAAACAAAGGAAGAAATAGCTAAGAGTTCATCCATTACCCAGTGGTTTTGATTTCTCAATACACTCATGTCTGCCATGATCAAATGAGAGATAACTTTACAGACTAGGTGCAGTAGGAAAGCAGCCACATAAGAAGAGATATCTCCCCTTCCCTTCTCACCTCTCTCCAAAGTATTAATCAGTAAGTGAGGAAAAACCAATTTGTCTCTTGGAGTAAATTGATAGGTGAACATCAATTTTACAAATTAAATGATAAAAGAAAGTTCACCTGCTTTTATCAGCTGTTAGAATAATAACAGGAAGCTGAAATTAGGGTAAATAAAAATTACCTTTGTCATACATACACCTACTATTTTTTAATTTAACTGAGATGTAGATACAGGCTTACAGGAAGTATATACACCACCTGGAGTCTTCAAGTTAAAAGTGGTGGCTTAGAAAGCATAAATAAAGTACTTGAGGAACAATACCAGGCATGCACAGGTGAATTCTGTATTACATGCCTAATCATTTTAAGTGTCTGAGAAGTTTGCGTATGGAATGCAAAATATGTGTAGCAGTATGATGATTAATATATTTCTGAGTGAGAAATCAGAAGGACTGAGCCTTTTATACAGAAGACTTGAAGTACAATACAAATAAATAAAATCTGAAAATACGGTATGGTGAACATCCTTGGCTTGGTCTTAAAGTTGAAAATATAAGTGGATATTGACCCCAAACTAGATAAAAATTATTTGGGAGGTACATTGCTGGAAAGAGATAAAAAGATTAAGTTTCTGCTACTATAATAATGTCTGATTGGACCTGTTGCATGTTTTATGCATACAGAAAAGCTTCAGAGGACTTATGTAGTTTTCATTCCCTTTCAGTTTATTTGCTTCAGTCTTTTAATAATTGTTATTTTTCCCATTTTTAGGATATATTTTCTTTGTTCTGTATACGTTCCTCCCATAATCCTCTGCTCTTATTCGTTCCTTTGGTAACAGTAAGTCAAATTTATTCCTAATATCTTGTGTATTCAGGAACATGACACAACAATAAAAAAAATTTAGAGCAACAGATAGAGAAAGTTGTATTGGTTTGTTTTCCATATATTTCCTCCTAAATCCGCTATTTGTAGCAATGAGTTCACACAATCACAAGGTAACATTCAGCTCAACGAGACAGCAAGCCTGTAATTCAGCTTTTACTTTAAGCTCTGTTTCAGCTGCAGTGCACACATTTCTGTTTTAGGAAACACAATTTTTACATCCTACAAAGGATATTTCAACTTTCAATTTCCAATTTTTTTAATGCAGCTGTTTTCCTTTTTCCATTTTCCTCATATGTCTTAAATCAGGCTGGATGTAACTTTCAGACTACTGAACCACAGAGATGAGGTACACACTCAGTTCCTTTTCAGATCAAACTGTTTATTTATCCCAAGGAGGAAAACACAGCAAATTATCCAATCTGCAAAGTCAGATGAAATTGTACTGTTTTCTGTTTCAGCTGGTAAATATTAAAATAATTAAAAATCACCAGTAAAACTGTCTCATTAGAAGGAAAGTGTGTTTTAAAACCACAAATACTCTGAATTCTCTTAATTAAGAAAGACAACAAAATAAGTAACACTGAGCATTATTGCTATCATATGGCAGGATCACTCAGGCCATATGGCTTGGAACCAGAAAATACAATATGGTTTGGTATCAACAGTCTTGCTCACAGACCATGACAACATAGAAAACAATTGTTAAAGTTCCTTCCCATCAGTCTCATGTACTGAAATTCCTGCTTTAGGTGCAGCAGAAATCAATTTAAAAATGCAAAAAAAAGTTACTTCTATGTTTTGGGAATATTTTTTTTTGTTTTTGCTTTCCTGTTTTGGTTATTATCTAGGCTGCTAGGAGAAACTACTTACCATGTTCAAGATTTTTAAAACAAAGTACAAAAATATTTAAAAATACTGAATCATCCCTTAAAAATTAGGAACTCCCATGTACCAAACTGCCCAAGTTATATGGAAAGGTTATCATAGTCATGTGAAAATTTTGGAACGCAACTTAGCAAGTTAACACACATCACAGGGTAAGCAGTAAGAAAGATCTATCTAAATTTGTGTTTAGTGTGTAAAATGATTTTCTGAGTAGCAGCATTAATTTTTTTAATTACTACAGACCTCCATATGGAATGTCTATGCATTCTGGCATGTGAAGTTGCTCTTTTAAGTAACATCCTATATTAACTAAACTCACTTTAGACTTCCTCCTGGTACTGAAAAAATGTGAAGGGAAAAGGACACACATTCCTTTTTATCTTGCCATCCCTTGTCTCTAACATCAAGAGCTGCATTCCTTGCCTATGTGTCCTTAATCCCTTAATGGAACAACTATCAGTACAACCTTACAAGGTAACTCAAGACTTCACCCAGCAGTCTGAGACAAAATACATAATTTTCATCCTTTTTAACAGGCGACATTTCTCCAAGATTTGTGAAAAAGAAAACCCTTAAGTTGTGAAAACAGACCACCAGTAAATTAATTGGATGGCGAACAGTAAGCAAATTATCTACCTTCAGTATCTTTCACGGTATTGATTCAACTCAGTAGAGGGAAAAAAAAAAGAAAGAGTATTATTTCATTCTTCCAAGAATCAGAGGGAATCAGTTGTCATGTGGCCTCCAAGAGTTACATAAAGTTAATCTGTTGGACTAAGGTGTTGAATAAATAGGCTATTGGGATGACTTGCCATCTTTCAAGGATTCTGAATAAAAGTCTTCTATTTCCCTACTTGCCTGTTTGCTTGTGCTCCTCCTTCTTAATTTAATGCTGGTCTTTGATGACAATTATGGCAGTGCTGGGTTTATTGCTGCACCTGTGGAAACTGGTATCTTCAGCACTATGTCCCCTTGGAAAACTCTTCCTCTGTGCTAGATTGCAGTGTTAAGGGCCGAGTTGGTATGCAAATTAACTAAATGCCTTTTATCAGTTTGTATTACCCTGATATTTTCTGAGAGTTACAGGTAACTCTTGCAGTATTTTAGTATGCTGGTTTTAAGCCAAGTCCTCTTTGGCCTGAGAAATCTGAAAGGAAGAAGAATGCTATGCTGAAAAACTGGAAGCTATCACCTGAGTGCAGGTAACAGCCCTTCCAGGAGAAACATTTGTTAAATTTGGAACTTTTAGCAATGCAACAGTGGTTCTGTCGATTGACCTCAACGCTCTTCACCTTGCGTACAGAGATGGCACTGATTATGGAAAAGAAAAATGAACTCTTTGGGTAGAGTGCTAACAGTAGAAGGCACTTTTGCTCTGGGGGAGTAAAGGAGATATTTCGTGGCCTCTTCCTTCCACCACAGGCAACCAAAAAAGATCAAGTAAAGGTAATTAAATTTGCTAATTTTTATTAACAATAATTAGCACAGAAACATGAAGTGGTAGATAACATTCCACAACTCTGAAATTTCACGAGCAATGACAAAAAAAAAGCATGAACAATGCAAATCTAATCCTGAAGACAGATTATCTTAACATTTAAAAAGTTTGACATGCAAAACAATTGAATGTAAAGCACACCGATTCAGAATCTGTACAAATGACCTCTGCATAATGATTTGAATGGATGAGACAAAGAAATATTTCTCTCCCACATGTCCAACTGTTTCTGAACTCTGCAAACACTTTTGTCATTTAAGCATGTTGTCTTATTAGCTTTTTACCCCCACCATGTCCAATGGCTAGTTTTTGAGTTACTTTCAGAATTGTCAGTTGATCTTTACTCAAGCTTCAAGGAAGTGTATTACAGAAGAAGCCCTACTAGATTCAGGAATGGAAGCAATGTTGTGAAAAAAAATCAACACGTATTTGGACAACTGGATTAGTGTCTTTTTTATTATTATTCAAAACATAGAACATGTTAAATACTTTATGCCTAGAACCAATTAGATAACATATACTATCAATGTTTATATATTTTAAGAGCTCTATTGAAGCATTTTCAACATTCAGCAGCAGTCAATTGTACATCAAAGCTTATCTGGTTAATCACTTAGCATGAGAACAACTATCACAATATTAATTTCAACATTATGAACTCAGATTTTCAAAGGAACCTATATGAAATAAAACATTCAGAAAGGCTAGAGAGTGTCATAATTAATACTGGCAGTCTAGAAAATACTTTAGAAATAGATTCAGAGGTAGGGGTGCCTCTGTTCTTGCATTTGTTATTAGAATAACAGAAAAAAAAGAAAAAAGTATTTGCACAAACTGATATTCATTAATACACCCAATTATAATCTCTTACTATTCAACTAATGGTGGATTGTGACTTCAAACAAATAACTGAGGCAGTAACATTTCATCCTCCATGGCTAAGTTTACCAAAGATCACCTAATACAGGCCTGGGTTAGGTTTGTCTAAGAATTATTTAAGCAAACCCTTGAAAAATTTTATTGAGGAGTGCTACAGCTTCCAAGTATACAAATAGGAAACTAAGAAAATAAAGCATTTCTAAGTTTAAGTCAGACAGTATTTCTTAATGTTGAAAATGAACAAACAAATATACCTGCACTGCTCAAATACCGCAGTCACACATGAAGTAGCTATTTCCCTACTACAGATTCTGCTACAAAACCAAATTTGTCTTGTTGTGTCCTGCAACCAGCATTTCAAAAAATAGCTTTGTCCTTATATAGACTATTATTCTGATATAAGCTATAAAAGCAAGCACAAAAATTATTTTCAGTTGGTCTTCCAGAGTCAGTTGTGTCTTTATCTACCTTTGATATCTACTGCAATATAAACAGTCCAACTGTCTCTACGGGTGTCTGAGTTATTTCAATGAAGCAAACCTATGAAAATTTTATGACTGTCTCTTTCATATAGGGAATGAATAAGCCCAAGAGACATACATAACAATACTTACGGGGGCTCATAGAGAGGTGTGACTTTTGTATTTGTGGTCCCTTTTCTCCACTAGTGACCTTCAAAGATAAAGACTCCCTTTTATAACTGACAATTTTTTTTCATACATCCACACTGGCATTTTGTAGAAGAAAATATGGTGGTTACAGATCCTCACTAGTCTGCTCGCTGTTGCTGAAAAGTGAGCACCGTTTTATAGAGGATCTCTAACAGTGTATACTATCATTAATTCAGTCTCAATGAACTTGCCTATAATACATCTATTGATCTAACAGAGCACAACAGTTTAAATCCTCAAAAGACTATTATCTAAATTTCAATTATTCATAGAAACTAGTGGACAGGAAGCCAATGTTGATTTTCTAATTGTGTTGTGTACACTTAACTTATACTAGAACAATTTAAACTAATTTGTACATCTATTTCATAATGTACTGTTATATGTAAGCAATTATTTCAAAGATGTAACTGTTTTTGCTGAATTACTCATACTTTTCAAATATATTTTCTAAATAGACAATAATGTTCTTCTCCAAAGTGAATTACTAGCCCATTCTTTTATTTTTTAAAAAGGAATTGTGACTGTTGTGTTTCAAAAATCTTTTTCTACATCAAAAGAAAATGCTTCATAATTGAAGATGAAACTGTGCTTTTGTTCTGGCTGTGAAATAATTTCAAGACAAAATAAACACATGTAACACCTTGACATTACAACTGACACAGTTTACAAAAATTTTGAATTTTAATCACTTTAGAATTGCTTTAAGAACATAGGTAAAAGGAACAATACTTATGAAGCCTCTTCTAAAAAGTGAAATTAACTTCCAAGAAGTTTTACTAATAACCTTTCAAATCGCAGGAAAAAGTATAGTTTTTATAATAATGAGACTGGGACCTACATCCTGCCCTTTTATGTGGAACTGGTTATTACTGATTCTCCATGGTTGAGAAGGATATAATGTCAGTAGCAATGCCCGTAATTCCTTCTAAATTTTGTTTCTTTGTGCACGTATTAGACAGTGCTGATGCATGAAATATCTAATCTGTAGCTAACAATGACAGATGGTTTTCCCATTCATTTCTAATAAGCCATTTCTAAAGTGTCAGCACCATTCTTTGTTTGCTTGTTTGTTTAAACTCCCTATTTTATGAAGGTTTCCAAGATTAAAAAAGTGAATGTCTTCTTAGGGAACAGTTAAGTGAAGGGCAAAAGAACAAGCAGGAAGGAGTGTATTATGAATCATTTGCAAAGGAAACATTATAATATTAGGATTAAAAATAATGAGGTATTGAAATCTGTCTTGAAAAACCTTTTCAGATATTCTTTTTGTACACTGCCTATCTTATTTCTATCCATTTTAGCTTTCATTATTACCACTCCACATGTACACTACACCCCATCACCAGAATACTTTGTGGTGGCAGGATTTTTATTATTGCCCAGAACTTTAGCTACAAAAGGCAAGTCATTGAATTTCAGTTTTAATATTATCGCTACATAACATGATGAGGGAATGAATTATGTCAAAGATGGTCTTTGTGTCCAGCAATTCAGCGAGTTCTATCTATGAGAATGTTATGGTAGATAATGTCTAAAGTCTTGTTAAGAGAAATAGCATCCCCAATTCTCCCATTATTTTTCAAGCCAGTTATGTCATTGAATGCTATTATCAGGAGTGCTTTCCCCTTTGTGAAACCATGCTCCCAATCACCATGATGTGGGAGGAAACAGTTTTTAGGATTATTTGCGCCATCACATTCCCAGGGACCAGGATGAGGTTGAATAGTTCACCATCTCCCAGATCCCCCTTGCCTTTCTCTATTCCATTCTCTGGCATATTTTTATTTTCTGTCTTTCTTCCAATCCTTAGGAACCTCTCTTCATCACCATGATCTTTTAGAGATAATCAAGATTGGCCACACAATGTCATAAACCAGATCTCTCAGGATTCATGATACCTCCTACCAGTAGGGAGTCTCTCAGTGTTTACTGTCACTCATTCCTCCTTCTTGTGTTGCCTCATAACTCAGATTTAGCTGATTCAGATGTTTCACTGGACAGACCTTCTAGTTCCTCCTCTGCTATGAGGTCACTGAACCTACTCTGTAGTGGCAGAGCTACTACAGGAGCCCTCATCCTGTTGTGAATGGTACAAGTTTCCAGCATTCATCACATCTGGAGTCTCTATTTCCAAACTTCCTATGCACAGACTCTGCCTGGTCCACCTTCACTATGGTTGGGACTTCCTGGTCTTGTACCTGTAGGGTAGGAGAACATGATGTTCTTATCTCATCTGCATGGTCTGCTGCCTGCTTCCTGCAGCTTATTTACTTGGCAGCACATAGCCTTATCCAGCATACAAATACTTCCTCCAGGAAAGGACACTGTATCCTCTGGTCCTAGCCTCAGCAAAAGGTCCCAGACATCTCTGCAGCACCAGGCCTGCAGAACTTCATACTTCCTGAGGAGCTCAGTCTGGTTTGAGGTCTCTAATGTGCTCTGGATGGTCAGGGATAGTGTCTGTAGCATCTCACTACCTAAGTAAGCAGTGTTCTCAGCGGAAGTTCTGGCCCCCTTCTACTCTGTTGGCTGTGATCTGAGCTTGGCAGTCGCACACACACTTTCTAGCATTTGCTTAAAGGATGCTTACTGTCCTTAATAAGGAGTCAGCTGGAAACAAAAAGCTGAGTCTCCATCAATCAAGAAAAGCTGGCAACAAAGCTTGTGCGAAACTGCTACAGCTCGTTAGCAGTCACAGCCTTCTGTAGCTATCCCTTCCTGACAGCATCAGGCACCTTGAAGCTCCTCAGAGAGTTCCCAGCAGTCCTCTGATGACTCCAGAAGGAGTTCCCAGAAAACATATCTCAAGCCAGAGCCCAGAAAATGCTGTGCAAACCGCTTCATTTGTTAGCTGTGCTCACATATTTGGATGTTATTTGCACTGAAAGTGTTTAACTGCCCTACAGCAACAATGCATTTGGATAACTTATATTACATTTCATACACTTCCAAAGTACCTTATATTTTAGAAACTGGTTTGCCCTTCCTCTATTTAACATGTGAATTCACCAAATGATCATTTCATGTCTCTTTGGGTGTTTGTAAACAAAATACATTGTAAAACATCTAATGATCAAATATACCACGGGTAACAATGCTACTGCTTGAGAAGAAAAAGTTGATGAGCTGGTTTTGGATGGATTGGGGGAGATATTTTCCAGATATGCACTGTGTGTTGTTTTAAATTTTAGTGTTTCATTGGGATTTTGAATAAAAATGACCTTGCCCTTTGAGAAGACTATTGAATTATGGCTGAAATATGCCCTAAGGTGTGCAAAATGCAAGTGATTTTTTAGTACATGCTGCTGAGATTGCACAGCAATATTCTCTTGTTTGTTTAAGGCAGTGGAAACCCTAAAGTTCATTTCACACACTGCAGTATAACAAGAAACATTCCAGTTGTTGTTAGCAGTATTACCAGAAATGAACTATAAAACACTTGTAAGGAAGCACTTGATTGTAATTTCACAAATTCCTTTAGCTAATTCATTAGAAAATCTCCTGACTGTCCATATAAATCTTTCAAAGATGGTTTTGAGTAAGAGTCATGTACCTAACTTGGGACTAGGATGAAGAAAAAAACCTACAATTCCAAATGAAACCTAAGTCAGAAGTGCAACAGAAAATTGTTTGGGGAAACATCTCTACAGCAAAAGAGGAAGAGTTGGCCAAAGAACCCTGAAGAAATGCCAGATAAGAAGCCAGTTGCAGCTTGCAAGAAAATGTTTCAGCATTTGGCATCTGGGCCCATGAAATACCAAGGTGATCCCCATCTGTGGGAAAAGCTGCTTATTGCTTCTGGGAAAGAAAAGTAAGGAAGACTATAACAGTAGTTAAAAGGAATGCCAATAAAAACAGAAGGAAAACTGAACACAGCATTCAAATTGCAATCATCACAATTTACTTTTGAATTCCATAATAGTTTAAAACTCATTCATTTAGAAATAAGCATATCTTCAAAATACACTAGGCATGCTTTTACTTATAGATATTTCAGATGTTCAAACACCCCTAACTTAGGAATCACCTGCTTCTACAACTTGGCACAGAATTTTCACATAGTTCTGAGAAAATGCAGAGGCTGATTTTGACTTACCTTTTCCAAATAAATCATTTCTGGAAGGGGATTAAAAAAAGTGAAACAGTATGCTGTTTTTCTGTAACACTTTTAAGTCAAGTTCATGGTATGCATGAAACTGAATACATTCTTATGGTGTAAGACTAGGGTTTTTTTAAGAACTCAGCTCAGGTGGGTGACAGTTGCACTAATGAAAAATTATTTTTCTTTTCTCAAAAGACGTGGCTTCAAATGCTATGAAGCAAAGAGGGAAGCAGTAGGGCAAGATGTTGTATTTGGGAATGTACTGAGAAAGTACGATGAAGGAGACAGGATAAGTGTAACTCTGATTGACAATATGGTTATCCAAATTGTCAGCTGACATAAATTATTATCTAAATAAAGACAAAGAACGATGATCATGGCACAGTTACTAATTGAAGAAACTTTGCTAAGGAAGACTAGCAGGGTTTGGGATGAGTTCTGAAATTACTCAGAACACTCTCCTCTACAAAAACAATTCATTGTTTCAAATGGAGTCTAAAGGGAGGTTGGAAAACCATGGCCTCTTACACGGCAGGACAAAACCAAAAGAGTTTAAATGAAAAGCATTTAAATACAGACAACATATTTGCACATTATCAGTAATTTCTCAGAAGTGCTTAAGGAACTCAAGCTTCAAACTTTAGAGTGATAATAGCATTTACCAGCTTTTGTCCTTGCAGAACTTAGTGGGTAGAAGATGTTTCAGCACCAGGGTCACCTCTGAACAGAAAAAAGCAATGTCCTAGAATTAAAGGCATACAAATAGCATTAAAAAACTACCAACAATTTTTTGACTACGTATGTGTGATCCAGTCATAAGTTGAAACAAGACCCAGATCTCTATCATACGTAGCCAAAAGAAGAGGACCATGGCATCCAGAAAAGGGAGCCTAGAAGCAGGCTAAAGGAACAGTACCTAATATTTGTTCCAGACATATACACACTAAAATAGCATGACAGGGGAATATGAATATTTTATAATACTGTACTGCCACTTACAGCATTTTGTGACACAATTAGTATTATAACATCCATAACTATGAAGGAGCAAATGGACACCTGTGATATAGATAATAGCATAAATAGAAATAGTAAAAGGAAACGTGCTAGAACCAAAATCTAAAAGATAAGAATGAGCAGGCTAGGAACAACATCTGTGTCCAAAGCAAAACAAGCAAAAAAATTCCCAAGCATGAAGGGGTCCTGATTCCAAAAGTAAGATGTCAATGCCAGATAAGATAGCATTTTTCTTTTGCAGAAGGGCGCAGGAAGCAAAAAAAAAAAAATAGTGGCAAATAAAGAAAAGATAGATAGGGGGAGAAAAAAGACACGTCACTGTGATTCCTGCTTCCCCTCACCAAAGAGCTGGACTTCAGTTTACACGGATGTTACAAAACGGTGACTTAGCGGATGGATTCAACTACTGACAAAGGATAACCTTTTCTGTACTCAATTGAAGCAAACACTAAAAATGGTATAAAAAAATATAAGATACACAGACAGCATCAGAAAATATACTTAGGTAGGTCTAATCTCCTGTTTAATATGGAGAAGTCCATTGGTATTTTATACATATATAAAAAAAGGAGAAACTAGACACTTACCTTTGTATTCTTTATAAAACCCTCAATAGTGATACTGATAAAATGGGAAATAGTATTAATCTGTGAGATTCAATGTGTATATACAAAAAGGATCGAGTACTTTGGAAAGATATTTAATTCTCCAAGTTCTAATGTCATAATGATTAGTTCAAAGTTCCAAGCTATTCTACATCATTAGAAACTCTGGTCCATCCATAAAATGTGCTGCCTGTTATTTTGCAAGAAGAGTTGAAGAGATTTTACTTAAAATTTCCCTGTAAATTGGTAAAAATAAAGGAGACACAGGGGATTAAATTGGGGTTTGATGTTATTAGGGCTATACCACAGAAATATCAGAAGATCTGATACAATAGAGAAGAAATAAGGAATTCAGGTGAAAGTAGATATATCTGTCTATAAATGTTCAGAGACATAATTTGAGAGATCATGTTATTGCAAAACTTAAATTCATAGGGTACTGGAAATATGTGCATGAAATTATCCTGCATGGATAATTCATTTGCTGTGCCAAACTGAAAAGTGAGAAGGAATATACTGGTATTTATTATTTTATCAACCAAAGACAATTTAACACAAATGAAATGGAAATTATGTAACAAATTCAATTCAGGGTTGACTATTGATTCTGTATCTGTCTTATCTGATTTTTAAAAATAAAAATATGCTTCTGAGATAGCTTAATGTTTTCTTCCTTTTGGAATGTGACTTATGGAATGTGACTTATTTTCCTATGATGGAATCCATAAAGAAAAGCACTCCTTTCTGACATACTTGTTGATTCTAGTTTTGGCAGCTAGCTTTCATATCATGATTCAACAATGAATAGCCCCAGACAAAAAAGAAAAAAAGAACTTCTAAGTGAAATTTTTATTTAATAATTATGGTTTCTATTATTTTGTTATTACAGGTTGGAATTTGGTAGGGAAATATTTAATTTTGCATTACATTCACACTTTTTTCCTATACAAAAATATATTTGTTGCACAATAAATTACCTAGTTTTTAAAGGACTGATGTTTCCAGTCAAATTTGCAAATACTTAAGATAAAGTATACCAACAAGGATTATCAAAGCGTAAAAGAAACCTGTTGTCTTAGTTCAAGAGAGAACTGAGATATTATGCTGGCCAAGAAATAATCCCTCTCTTTTAAATTTAGGAAAACAGAACTTTAATTAGGAAAAAAAAATATATATATAAAGAAAAGGATAACAGTTCTTAACCACAACACATATATATATATCTCCAGAAAAGAACCAAACAACAATAGTCTGCAACAAACCCCTCCACCCCTCAAATAACAAGGCAACAAGGCAAACAGTCAAAAAGGTCCTTTTTTGGCTAGTCCCCAAAAAAGGGGGATGCAATTATATCCACGGACAGTAGGTGGCGCTGTGGCACCTCTGCTGCTCACTCTCCCTCTCAAGGGGTTGCAGTTTATATTTACGGACAGCAGGTGGTGGTGTCGCACCTGGCCGGCTGGGGTCTCCCCTCAGGCAGTTCCCAGGCTAGCTCCTCTTTTCCTTATGGCAAGTAGTAGTAGTAGTAGTTATGATCACTCACGGATGAACACAGTTGAGTTGGGAAAGGAAGAAAAGGAACACAAATCCAGTACCCAGTGATGCTGGGATCTCAGTGTCTGTCTACCCGTCTTCTTCGCTCCCACGACAGACTGAGCTCTCTGACCTGCGCAGAAAGCCAGAAAACACCAACCCCTTCCCCCTCTCTCCCCTGCTGGGGGAAGATCTGAACAAAAGACCTGGCCACAGTGGATAATACCAGCATACACATGTCTTTTGTCTCTTTTGTTAAACATCTTTATGGACGCTGGGGCATTGGCTCCAAGCTATCTGGAAGGAATTCCAGTTTGGGTTTGAAAATGTAACACCTGTGTTACCTATGCTTTACGTTAAGCTGGATGTGATGTCAAGTACACGTAGTGGTGTGGCCAACTTCAAAGAAATTCAAAAATTCTGAGCATTGTTGCCAGCAGCTACACTTACAGCAGAAAAATAAACAATGTCAGAACACAGCCACAGGAAAGGAATGTGCATTGTCTATCACTGTTGCATTCTCAGAGCAGTTGCTGGCTTGAATTTGGGCCCAGCCAACTAGTGCTTATCCAAAACAATGCCTAGGCACAGCTCAAGAATGCCAATGATCTTTGCTATTAAGGAGTTAGAATCCAGTTATCCTGCTTTAAAGACTATGGTTAATTTTAAAGATATAGCTGGATGTCCTCAGGGTCAGGTACTGTTACTGCCACTGCTTAGCTACCATAAAACAAACACTGTCTTATTGATGTAGCTTTTAAGAGAAAAGTGTGAAGGAAATAGAAATGCACACATTTTTAAAATTAAGAGTAATTATGAAAAAAGCAGAATGTCTTTGAGCATCTGTGAATATAAATAGCTTTAGATTATACAACTAAAATGTAGAGCTATGCTAATTTTCCTTGTGGTTGCCAAGTCTCAGATTCAGAGTTTCAACTACAGGTATCTCTGAAGAAGTTATTTTTGTTTGGTGTATTGTGACCCTTGCACGTTATGATTCTATGATATGCCTAATTCTCTTGTTTTGTTATGTCAGGTAGGACAAATAGGTCTGAGGGAAAAATACTTGTGGTGCTTACAGTTCAAGCCAATTTCCTTGTAAACATTTTCTGTAACAGTTCAGTATTTCTCAAATGCAGGAAAAGTACTTTTTGAGCATTTTTATTGTCAATAAAAAACAGAGGGTCCTTGGACTTGTGCATATGTAGATGATCCAGCTATGAATAAAATCAGGCGAAGTCCTCTTATGTTCTGCACTACATATAATGCTTCCAGAGGCTAAAAAAGTTGGCAAAATGTATGGACAGGTAAAGATTCATGGCTGCAAAATGCTCATACACCTAGAATCACCCTTGAGGATGGTGAAATAACGTATTCAATCCATTATAAGACATAATTCAAATTGCAATAATGAAACACCTAAGGCTGCATAAGTAATACAGTTATAGCATTATTTTTGTTAGTAGACTGAAAAGAACTACAAACATCAGAAAAATAAGAACCACAAAAATAAAAAATAGTTAACAAATTATTTTATATTCCAACAGTCTTAAAAAAGTGGGGGGAAAATGCAATTAAAAAGATTTTAACAGATTTTCTTAGCATTACTACACTTCTTTTTCTGTTATTAAATTGCAAACATTTTTCCAAAAATAAGATGTCAGCATATAGAAATGTGGCTCTCAGAAATCACAAAGTATTTCACTTAAGTTCTGCATATAAATTAATGCAAAATCTATATATTACTTATTTTAGATAAATTTATCTTTGGTTATTTAGAGAATCATTTGCATGTTGTCAACTGCAATAAGTTTTCTTTCTGATTATTGTCTGGATTACCAGGAATTTAATCACTGCACAACAACTAGACTGTGCATCACATACAGTTATTACACTGTGCTCCTTATGCAGCCATAACCGTATCTATTCAGAATTTACAAAACTCTTCTGGTATTGACATCTTAATATAGGCAAAACCTATCTGCAAAGAGCAGAAGCTTATTACTAGATTGTTTATGAAATTCTTATTCCCATAATACTGAAACAAAATAATTTTTAAACCAAAAATACATGTATGAAGAAAAGATTGGAGTTTAAGTTAAAAATAATATGGTTAGCGTCAAATCCTCATTCTTTGTCTGAGTGGCTATAAATTTTAGTTAAATTACTATTTTGTTGTCATTTGAAACCACAAGGTGGCAGCAATGATATAATCTCTTCATCTACGATTGTACAACTGTCCACTCCCACTACTTTTACTCTTAAAGCATCTCTTGTGTTTACAGGGAAAATATGGCAAAAAGAGGTATTTTCTTTGACAAAGTAGAGTTTCAAGCTATGTTGCTTGCTAAATGTTTCAAATTCACAGGGTTCTTTGAGTTTGTCTATTTTGGTTTGGGTTTTTATGTTTTTTTTAATTATTTTTGTTGTTTTGTTCTTTTTGTTTTGTTTGTTTGTTTGTTCTAATTTTCCATCTCAAATTAATTTTATCTGTTGGTTTCAAATGAATATGCAATGAAGTAGTCTATCCATGAAGCAGGTTGCTTGGTCATTTGTGTAATAACATTTCATTATCAGGCTGAGAAATAAAATAATAAAAATCAATAAATAATATATATTTTTTTTAAAATAAGCCTGTCCTTTCTGGAACATGACCATATAGTCATAGAGAAGATGCAATGCTTACCGATAGCTGTTGAAAAGATCCATGCATGTGCCATTGTTTTTACAAGGCTCTGAATTGCATTCATTCGATTCCTTTTCACAAAAGGTTCCTTCCCATCCAGGCAAGCAATCACATTGATATCTCTGGAATATATTAGGTAAAATAAGGAATCTGCTATATCATTAATAAAATTAGAGCATGTATTATTACTGATTGTTGAAATACATTAACAGGCAACAACAACAACAAAAGTTTAGGAGTATTTTTAAAAGCTGAGTGCATAAATAAACTGCCACAGCATGATGGTCAGATGTGTAACATACCAACACTGGGTCATCTACAGGTGTTTAGGGTCAGCAAATAACTTTTAGCTGTTTTGTTATTGAAATTAGAAAACAGACAAACAATTGTATTTCAAACAGGTATGGACTATAACTTCATATAAACAGCAAGGAGAAATTTAATTTTCTAATAATGTTTAAAAATGTAGTAAGAGTCAGAACTCCGAAGAAAATCCACATCTGGCAGCTGTCCCAGATCTTTCTGTAATGACACTCTTACCCTCTCCTGCCAAATTAAAAGCTTAGAATACTTTATTGGAGAAAAGATAACAAAAAAGAAAGGAAGTTTACAGTTTAAAGTCAAGCTCAGTGTGGTTGTCCTGGGGTGTCACACAATGTGGAACAGCTCCACCAATTCCAGGGCTTCAAATAAAATTGTTTACATGTATATTCTAATATAGTTGCTCAAATCAAATTTTGCACCAACCAACTTTTACATACTGTATTTATGGTTCATATCTTCCCCAACTTCATTTTATTTGTTTAGGTCTCATGTTGAAAAACACCACTGCTGTGCTTGTTTGGGATATACCTATCATTTGTGTGACACAGCTCCTCTGAATCTACTGAAATAAACTTTAGAAGTCAGGAAACAAAACTGAAGGGTATCTTTCTGAGTTAAGACAGGGCATGAAATAGAGGCAGATAGAACCAGTTTGGGTGAGAAGGCTCTACAGAGGGATCTGAACAGGCTGGATCAATATGCCAAGACAAGTGACAGGAGACTGAACAAGGCAAAGTGCTGGATCCTGCAGTTCAGTCAGTGCAGAACCCCAGGCAGTGCTACAGGCTGTGAGAATAGTGGCTGGAAAGTGGCACAGGGGAAAAGGACTTGAGGGTGCTGTCAACAGGCAGCTGCACATGAGCCAGCAATGCATCTGGGAGGCCAAAAAGCCAGTGGAATCCTGGCCTGCATGAAATAGTGGGACTAGCAGGACCAAGGCAGTGAGTGTCCCTCTGTACTGGGCACTGGTGAGGCCAAGCCTCAAGTCCTGTGTCCAGTTCTGGGCCCCTCACTACAAGAAGGGCATTGAGGAACGTGTCCAGAGAAGAGCTGGTGAAGTCTCCAGAGAACAAGTACTAGAAGGAGTTGATGAAGGAGCTGGAGTTGTTTGTTCTGCAGAAAAGGAGGCTCAGGGGTACCTTCTAACTCTCTACAACTACCTGAAAAGAGATTATAGCAAGGTGGATGTTGGCCTCTTCTCCCAGGCAGCTAGTGACAGGACAAAAAGAAATGGCCTCAAGCTGATCCAGGGGAGGTTCAGATGGGACATCAGGAAGAATTTCTTCACTGAAAGGGTAGTTAAGCTTTGGAATGGGCTGTCCAGGGAAGTAGTGGAGTCCCCATCTTTGTAAGTGTTCAAAAAACACAGGCATGTGGCACCTGGGGACATAGTTTAGTGGTGAACATGGTGGTACCACATTAACAGTTAGACTTGCTCATCTTAGAGGTCTTTTTCAATATTAAAAAATTTATGATTCTATAGGAGACAGAAAGATTTTTTTTAAATATTTTGTCTTTTTTAGATGTAATGCTGAGTAATGAACTGGGAAAGAAAAAAAAACAATCTCCTGGAAATTGTGCCAAGGAAAGAAAAAAGAAAATATATTTGACCGAATTACATTATTAATCCACGTGTTAGTCTTTCCTATTACATCATAGGCAAAGCCAATTTTCTCAGTTCTATGTATATTTATCAGTGCCAAATGGACAAAAATAGACACTACTAATCAATATCCACAACTAACTATCAGACACCTCTTAAAAACTGTTCTATTGCCAGGTTATGGTTTTGCATATACCAGATAAGGACCTGATTCCAAAAAGCTCTTCCAGAAATGGATTTCAAAATTAGAAGTGAAAGGAGGCTTGCCAACAGTTTTGTTTAGAAAGCAGCAGTATTTTTCTAGTCTTACTAAAAGTATTTGTCAACCAATTGCTGAAATTCTGTGTTTTGCAGATTGCTTATTATGAGGATTGTCACATCAAGCACAAAACATTACTCACATATATGTATATCAGGCATATGTTCAGAATAAGCAAACTAAAAAAATCTTACAGATTATTTCATTTCTGTGTAGTTTTACAATAACTGAAAATGTCATGTTGCAGTAAACTACATATAAGTGCAAGCAGATAAAAAAAGTTTTGATAGATACAAGTCTTTATAGAGAAAGACCTAGTGGACACCATTTGGACAGAGTCAGCAATATGCCCTTGTGACCAAGAAGGCAAATGGCATCCCAGGATGCATTAGGAGGCATGCCAGGAGAGGTGATCCTGCCTGTCTGCTCAGCCCTGGCGAGGCCACACCTGAAGTGTTGTGTCAGTTCTGGGCTGCCTGGCACAAGAGAGATAGGGAGCTATTGGAAAGAGTGCAGCCAAAACCATTATTAAGAGATTGACACGTCTCTCAGATGAGGAAAGGCTCAGAGAGGTGGGACTATCAATCAGGGCATAAGATACACCGAACAACATAAAATGACAGGGAGCTGTGTTATTCCTTGTACTTAGCTTTTCCTTGTACAATACATATTACAGTCTACATAAGAGCAGTGGATTTTACCAGCTATACACAGGGTCAAACTGTAATTTTTTTTATCTCCTTCATACATACCCCGAACCATATAAGTTCACTAGCATGCTTATGTGGTAAAAAAATGCCATTTAAGAGCATTTGCATGTTTTCCTTTCTCCAATATAGTAACTGAAGAATTAATAATTTCCTTAAGACATAGACAATATTACTTTACTGGAAAATGGCAGCTGAACATCTGGTGAACAGAAACTACAATGAAAAAGGTTCATCACACACAAGGATCTGAATTATGAACAAGGCAAATCTTCAAGTCTGTCCTTTGTGTGTGTAGGTTAAGCAGAATTTTTACCACACAAATATATACGTCAAAAACTTTTTCCATGTCTAAAGAAAAATGGAAGCAATTTAATTCTTAAAGATAACATGGAGCTGAAACATTTTGAGGGGATATCACAGTTTTTAATTTGGAGAAAGAACAAAAAATACCTTGTCTGGAAACAGAAATACACAAAAGAAAATGTGGAAATGTCTCTTTATTCTATGTGTTCCAAGTTCTTCTGCCAGACCATGTTTCTTGTGGTGCAACTGTTTTTCCATTATGGACAAACAGGATGAGAATATCATAAGACTAGTTATCATTGGCACATAATGGGAAATGTACTCTAGCCTCTACAGAAAACTTCATCACAAAACTCTTTTCTGTTGGAAGCAGAGCTTTTTTTCCCTTCAGAAAACCTTCATGGAACTTGATTTTGTTAGCACTAACAGCAGTTCATTTAACCTTGTGAAATAAATGTGAACATAAAAATCTAAGCATCTGTGAAATCATATTTGCAATTGCTCTAAACCATATTGATATCCTAACATTATTTATGCAGCCTTTTTGTTAATTTAAGGATCTTTTCTGAGTTGCTACTTTCAGGTTTACTTTTAACTTATTATTCATTTGATCATTTGCATAATTATGTATATTCACTAACAAAATTAGATTCCCATTTCTCATTATGGCATTGTTTTCATTATGCAAGTCTGTTTTCATTTATATCCTAAATAAGCAAGCTTATTTAAAAACAAAACAAAGCAAAATAAAACAGAGCAAAACTAAAACAGGACACCTGTTCATCTTCATTAGGTTTAACACTTACTTTAACTTTCACTAAAGAAAACCAAGCTAAAACAAGATTCATTCACAGTGAAGTCCCAACAACTACCTTTCCAACTTCTGGTAATTAATTATATACCTGTTCTACACAGGATGTAGAAACAGTGAATGTGTTAACAGTGCTGCTTCACAAAGGAAAGAGAATTGACTTTTGACGTGTGAAAAAAATCTGCAACTAGCTCAGTAGTTCCTACTCTGAAAGGCATACATGGTCTGCTCCAATATCAGTTGTTAACTCTCTAATGGATACTCAGATTGCCTAACTCATAGCAAAGAAACACCTTTGGGGGTAAGTGTCATGAGCTTTGCAATATGATGGTTAATACTGATCTTACCTGGAGGAACAATTATAAGAAGTGCCATGAAAGAATAAGGTGAAAAAAAGTATGAAACATACTTTTTCAGAAGCCCTGAACAATTGCAATAAAAAGTCTATTATCTAAACAGTGCTACAACAACTGATTGGTTCTGATAAAACTTATTTAAAAATCACCAAGATTAGTTACTGAATCTTATTATTACAATCATTAACTGATGTATCCTTATCTATTCTATTCAAAAAGGGTGGGGTTTTTTTCTGTTTTGCTCTTGCTACATGAGTTACAAAAGCTATGTGTTTTTTGTCCTAAGCACTGCAAAATGTGAAATAATGGGGTAACTTAATATTAAGTAGTATCTATGTAGTATCTATGCTTACCACTATATTTATTTGTCCTTCCAAACCTACTTATATTCTTTTGCACCCAAAGTTATTTTATATTATACATTAATTGATATACAGGATAAACCAGAATTTATTTTATTTAAATTTAAGCAAAGCTTACAGAAGAAAAAAAAAGAACATTTTAAATAATGAATTAGTTAAATTAACAAGAAGAAACATATTTGAAGCATCTGGTACAGGTAAACTTTGATGAGTTGTAATGAGTTTTGCCTTACATTGTAATATTTCTGTGTCTATATATGTTAAATGCTATTAATAAACATAAACAAAAAAGTACAATTTTCATCATATTTGATTAGCACACCAGTAGTAAATAGAAGCTTATATTTTCACTCAGTGCAAGGTCCAGCATAAAATATGGCTGGTATCTACACATGCTGTGTATTTATAACTCTAAATGAAGTGTACTTTGTAACCACAAAGAAATTATCTTAAATAAGAATACTAGTTATTTGCAGTGTATGTCTTTATATACAACCATTTCATGAAATGGTAGCTTTGCTAATAAATCATAATTACTGCTGCTTTTCACAATAATTTGAAAATGACACTTTTGTAAAAGAATGAAATTTTGCTGAAAGTTTAGTTCTCTTTAAACTGAATCACTGCAATTCCAGCAACAGGCTTCTCTTGAAATTATTTTAGATTTCATGTTGCATTTAATGTGCAAATAAATTCTGGCCTGTGCCTTTATAATTTAATCAGCTATTCTCATCTCTGCTCTGCTCAAATATAACGGTTCTCATAGTCCAATGTAAATCTTGTTGGGGATAGGTTTCTCTGTGGAGATTCATCCATAAAATGCTGAGGCATGCAAATATGCAGTAGAGCTTTTACTCTTATTGACATAGGTATTCTATTCAAGCATGGCCAGTATTAAATATTACATAAGTATTATTTTTGCAGAAAAAGAAGAAATATTCAGAAGAAATCCACACCTCTGTTATTTTATATTTTTGGCAGTTTTCAAATGTTATTCTATGAGATGCTACATGAAATATGAACATTAGAAAACCATAGCAGTTATTTAAGAATAATAATTAATATAACCAAATGTGACAGTCAAAAAGTTTTAAAATTTTTTTATACAAATCAGGATAGATTCTTTTTAGGAAAGTTGAAGGATTTCTGGGAAAAAATTAAGATTTGATATGGGCCTAATCTTGTAGCAATTTTATGACAACAAACCAAAGCCAGTTTGAGACCTCTAACATATTTAATAATTGGGAATAGATTATTTCTCCACCTCTGGCATTTATTCTATTTATAACCTCTTTTCTTTCTCTCCTAAAGAGTTTACTAGGAAATGTGCCAATCAAATCACCTTCAACATGACAGGTACTGAACAGCACAAGAAAACTAATGAAAAACAACAGCCTTAAGTTGTTTGTGCAAAATAAAGAAAATAGCTAGTCTAGCTAGTGACAGACATTGAATATTAGACTTTGATTGGTGTATCAGGTTTGACATTTAGCTCAATTGTTCAATGACTAGTTTAATTCCTGTTAAGCCAAAGTACTGATGAACGCTTGATCCACTTAAAAGCTTGTCCAGAGATTTCAGTTTACCCCTAGATCTCAGGTAACAGGAGAGCTATGGAAGTTAACTCTCATATTTCAAAGGAGTAGACTAAGTATGGACAGACAGAAAAAAAAATATTTTACCTTTGAATTTCAAACCTGATGTTACTGCTGGCAACTTTTTCAATAAAGTAAGAAAAAAGCAAAAGAACAACTTCTGGTTTCCATAAAAAAAGCTATCTCATGCCTTAACAATATAGCTCATTCAAATTTAGATCTTAAGCATGCAACCTTTATCACATCAGTATATTTCAGATACCAAGAAGTGCCATTTTTACCAACCTCAGGTTTACAAGTAGGGAAAAGTTAAAACAAGACTATTCCAAAAAAACTTCAAACTAAATAACCCTAGAAGCACTCAGCAATTCAAAATATTTGATGTCAACCTCCTCTTTCGAACTTTCACTCATCCCTACTTTAAATTTATAGATCATTTCAGTGCAATAAAACACATCATAGGAAAGTAATTTGAATGAGAATGAGAACAAGGATCCACATTCATCTGGTGGTAAATTTGCAGCTCTTCGGGCTTGACCGTGCTTGTTTTCAGAGCTACGTCATCATTCTTTGCTTTTTTTAATTAGAACAATATGCACAGAAGTTTAAAATATAGTGGAAACTCCCCCATGTATTTAGCTCACACACCTAGACAGTTATTAATGCCCATGTAACACTGTGCATGTCTTTGTGAAGAAGTTCAACACCTCTTTTGCCAGGAGTTTTGTCATTCTGAGACTGGTGTTACAGCTCCTGGAAGGACAGTGGGTGCCTGCAGCCTGAGGTTGGATTCCTGCCCCCTTCTCAGAAAAGAAAAGTACAGGATAGTTGTATTTGATACATGTTCTCCATATTGGGAACTAAACCTCAGTGCTCTTTTCACCATTTTTTCACTCACAGCCTTACATTACCAAAACTAAAAGTATGTGACGACCTGATAATGCATAACTGATGTTGGTTCACATACTAGAAACTTGGAACAGTCTATTTTGCAGGGTCACCTAGTGATAGCTGCATCCACAAATGAAAAATTCATAGCAGCTTCTGATTACGAGAAAATTTCTGTAATACTTATGGTCTCAGACTGGCATGTTATAGGAATCAATACTTTCTGGGAAAAGCACAAATTGAGTCCAACAGTCTCATTCACTTGTTGCATAACACTGTGTAGAAATAAGTCACTAAAAATCAAATACATGCAATCTTTTGAAATCCAAATTATTTAATTGAAAAATGAATGAGAGTTTACTATTGAGGCTTTTTTTAAAAAAAAAATTACGTGACTTAAAAAATTAATAAAGAGGATGTAGGCCAGGACACAAAAGACATACATTTTAATTAGCCAGTGGTAGCCACCATTTCAAAGTTACAGTTTATTAGAAGAAAGAGAGGGAGAGAAAAGGGAACTATAAAATTAGAGACAGACTAGATAAACTGAATGATAACAGCATGATCAACCCTCTCCATTTTTTAGAAAATTGTTCCAGTCTTAGGTTTTTCTTCTCTCCTTTTGAATGTTAGTCTTACTTTGTCTTGAGAATCGAACCATGATTTTAACAGCACCAGATTCAGACTTTAGTAACGTGTTTCTCCTTTTCCTGAAAAATGCAGTTTAATTATAGATTATTCAATGTACTAAAGGACTATTAAGAAGAGATTTCCATTATGAAACCTTTATACAGAAAAGACAAAACGGAATAGGAGTGTTCTTACAATAAAATCCTAATTTGATATTTCACATTCAAATGTTAAGAGCTGTCTTCCCTCCTTCTCTATTTTCCTAACACACAGTTAAAATGAATTTTAATAGTACTTAGGATGAAGCAATAAAACCATCAATAAGGTAGGCTACACTGGGAGCTTAGGGAAATAATGCTTTTAGAAATTATGACTTTGGATTTTATGGTTCTATCTATATTTGGTATGGTAGAGGTTAACAACTCTTTACCTGTTAGCTAATATTTCATATGAGAGAAAGAAAAGCCTTTTCTATCTGATAGTAGGAAATTTAAAGACTTTCATTCTAATCTTTTAAGGCTGTAAGAATAGTTAATCTTAGCTATAACTTTTTCTATCTCATTTCTACTCCCTGGGAGAGCTTGATCTTATTAAGGGCAATCTTTTGCAATTTGCGTGTTGCGGGCCTTCCTGGAGTTTGCTTCTTATTACTCTAATGAAGTTCTATTTTTGGATATTAAAGGTGCTTGCCTACAGGTTCCAAAACTTTAATGGTATTGCAAACACTGTACCCACTACCCATATTTATTAAATCATTTACAATTTACGATGCTGGTGCATAGTTACTGCTTTTCTTCATTCTTTGGATTTCAGAAGCATATTGATGAGACTGGCAGTCACATCAAAAAGCCACAGAAAAGGTTATTTGTGACTGAAATTTGTCTACAAATGTGATAAATTTTATTACTTCTTTTCCTACCTGTGTGATTGCAATTGTATCATCATTACGCTTACTGACTCCCTCTTTCATTTTCTTTATTGTCTATTCTATATTCTCTCTCCTTCTCTCTGTACCACTAAAGGTATATAATTTTCTTCTACTCATGGAATCTTACTCAGGCCCTGGCAGGAACTCGATGAAAGTTTGAATTTGAGCAGCCATTGCACATAATGGGATGATTCTGAAGGATACCTAAGTCAACAGAATGAAATCCAAATCTGAAGTCCAAAACTGATAGGAATGTGAGAAGAGAGTGGTGGACCCTAGAGGGACACACTAAATCAGGGGGATTTAAATAGGCGGAAGTATTAGAAAAATAGGACAGAGCAATGAGAGCATGAAAGGACATAATCTCTGAATAAGAAATCTTTAGTAGTATTTGTAGGTCTTTAGAAAATGTGATTTTAATCATCTCCTGTTAATGGGTTAAATTAAGAATTGAGGGATGCTGTGGAGAAATGTGCCTCCAACAGGTTGGAAGATAAAAAGGCTTCAAAACCATTGTGAGAACTCTGGACTTGAGATAACCATAGTGTATTTCCCACCAGCCATCTCAGGCACACAAAATTATGACCAGGGTTTGTCAAGACACATATGCAAGATCCCTACTCTTCCATTTTCATTTACAGTGTCGTCTTGTTTTGTCCTGAGGTATAGCAGTGCTATGTGAAATAATTTTAACATGTTAAGATATGGAAAATAAAAACACATGCACATATACAACTCCATTTGTTTAAATAAGGCAAAAAAAATAGCTCTCTTGATGCAGTTTCAAATAGAAGTTACCCAAAGAATACCTTGCCATTAAATATAATTCTTACAAATTATTTCTTTTTCAGGAACATTTTCTTCTTCATTATTTACTAATGTAGTAAGAAATGTCAGTGTCCCCTTTCTATAAAAATTTAGTATGAAGTGCTTCCTGAAACTAAACACAACTAAAAAAATTACATTTCAATTTTTTTTACTTCATATATATCTCATTTTATTATATATTTCAATATTTCACTTTGGTTATATGCCCAGAAGAATGTAAAACTGTAAATTGATGCTAGAGCATGTAATTAAATTTTTTTATATAAAATTAATGTTGTTATAGGTGTAGTTGCTTTGAGTTTTTTGTTTTGTTGGGTTTTTTTCTTTAGTTTCTCTTAACTTTAATTGAAAACTTTAATTGAAAACTTTAGTATATTCTTTTTTAAAGTGTAGTATCAGTGGGAACTTAGTGAGAAAAAAAATGGACCACTTTCTTTGGATTAGATGTTTTAAAAAGTAAGTGTTAATAAAAAGTAAGTTTAAAAAGTAAGAATTAATAAAACACAAATGTAAATAAATTATTTGTCTCCAATTAAATATTTCTCAAAAGTGTATGAAGAGCTAGAAAATATCACTGCTTTAAAATGGTGAACATTGAAAGTAATTTTAAAAATGAAAATGATTTTGAGGATTGCTCTGCTCTTATTTTCATTCACATAATTTGTGCATAATGTTTAAAAGATAATACACCTGAAGAAAACAAAGCAGAGCTCTGTAATATTCTGCACATCAAGAAGTCATGAGATAATGAAGTGCACCAGAGAATCTTGCTGTTTTGGTATTTCATTAAACATGCATACTCTGAACAAGAATAAAGAATATTTGTTTGCTGATATGTATGGAAAAAGCCAGCATAAGCACTATTCTGGATTAGTTGCCTTCATTTTACTTAATAATAAATGAGGGTGGACGCTTCAATTTTAAAAGGCAAACAGGATGATGTTTGTATTTAGAATACAAACCCTTAATTCATAATGAATAGTCTCTTCATCTAAAACATGAAGATGAGAAGCAAAATGGGACCTTTAACTGAAATTTAGGAAAAGAAAAAGTGTTTTAAACAAGAAAATGTTCAGAATGGCCATTATGTTAGTAAGAAATTACTGAATAATAAAAATCCCTTGAGTAATGAAGATGGCAAAGGGACTGGAGCATAAGTCTCATAAGGAGAGGCTGAGGACGCTGGGGTTGTTTAGTCTGGAGAAAAGGAGGCTCAGGGGGCACCTTCTCATGCTCTACAACTACCTGAAAGGAGGTCGTAGCCAGGGGTGGTTGGTCTCTTCTCTCAAGTAACACATGACAGAAAAAGGGAAATGGCCTCAAGTGCACCAGGGGAGGCTTAGATGTGATGTTATGGGAAAAAAATCTTCAGGGAGAGGTTATTAAGCATTGGAACAGGCTGTCCAGGGAAGTGGTTGAGTCACCATCCCTGGAGATATTTAAAAGATGTGTAGATGTGCTACTTAGGGACATGGTTTAGTGGTGGACTTGGCAGTGCTGGGTTAACAGTTGGACTTGATGATCTTGGAGGTGTTTTCTACTATAGCCAAGCCTATGATTCTAACCACAGCCTAGAGACCTATAACTACATAAGTATTATTGTGACTTTTATGTTTCTGGAGAATGATGTTTCCACAGTGGCCTGGTTTTGGCTAGAATAAAGTTAATTTTCTTTCTCATACCTGCTAAGTGCTGTGTTTTGGATTTAGGATGGAATAATGATGACATGATGTTTTAGTGGTTGCTGAGCAGGGCTGACATTAAATCAAGAACTTAGCTTCTCATGCTATCCTGCCAGTGAGAGTGAGTAGGCTGGGGGGCACAAGAAGCTGTGAGGGGACACAGCTTGGACAGCTGATCCCAGTTGACCAAAGGACATCAGTGATGCCATGCTCAGAACATAAACTATGGGGAAAAGTGGCCAGAATTCTAGTGCTTGGGAACACACTGGGCATCAGTTAGTTGATAGTTGGCAATTGTTTTAATTTGTATCACTTGTCTTCCTTGGATTTCATCTCTCTCTCTCTATTCTTATTATTAAACTGTTCTTAATTCAACCCCTTCTGTCCTCCACCCCAGTGGGGCATGGAGTGAGCAAGAAGCTGTGTGGTGTTTAGATGTTGTCTGGGATTAAACCTCAACATGTAAATTAAGTCTGAAGTGCATTTTTCTCTTACCTACAGCTTAGAGACAGAAAAAGATAACAAAGACACTCTGATATACCCTTGATAAATAAAGACTGTGTTTGATGTGTATTTTGCTTATCTGACAGTTTAGAAACTGAAGGAAATTTTGGTATTGGAAATCTAGTGCATCAGAAGAAAGAAAAAAATATACATCTGACAGTAACAGTGAAATAATTGGGACAGTACAAAAAATAAGAGAAGATTTAGACAACTGTTGTAAGAAGGAGATTTATTCAGTAAAGATGTGGGAGGAAAGCCTAAGACTTTGTAGAAATCTGGGTTTTCTTAGATTAGCACACATGAGATTCAGTACACTCGAACTGGACCAAAACTAGCATTATATGAAATAACACTTGCATATTAATTACCCTGCTTTAAAATAAAGTTCTGATTTTTTTTTTCCCCAGTATGCATTTATTTGTAATTTCTTTTTGTCTAAAACCAAATTTAGTCTAAATTTTCTACTTGCATCATGCAGAAACAGCTGGGAATGGAGACTCCAGACACTACACCTAAACTGATAGTTGTATTAGTACACTTCTTGATTCTTCATAATGATGAAAGCTCTGATTACTCTTACAATTTCTTCTTAGTCTTTTTATTGACAAAGGGATGGGCTTTGTTGCTAAAAGATCACACTAAAAAGCTTGTTTTTTCATACAAGTCAGTATTACTTAGAACAAACCCAAGAACTGTTTAGCTCTCTTAATGAAATGAATTCAGATACTAATATAAATAGTGTAGATTTTTTAATTGACGAAGGTTTAGTGGAGAAAAATTGATAGTCTGGCAGGTATGAACTGTAAATTAACTGGGAATGCAGCCAGAACCAACAGAAGGTATATAGAGCTGGGAAGCTTAAAGGTGCAGCCGAAGAGAAAGAAGAACTGAGTTTCTACACAGTAGCAGGTACTATCTGAAGGTGTACTTAGCCTACTGTTTATAATTACTGTTATTAATGAAGCTGACATATTTAAAGCATATAAAAAACAGCATCTCAATTATTGTTCATTCCTCAAGCATGAAAAACTATTAGAACATGACTGAAAAGCATATGTCCACAGCCAGGGAAGACTGGGAATGTTGCCTAGGTAATAAAATGAAAATGCCAGACTCTTTGATGTGCCTTTTTGTATCTTTCCCCTGTGGGCACACATGCAGAATGTGCATTATTGTTCTCTGTAGCACTGAGACTTTTCCTTGTAGACATTTTCCAATTTTGGACATATTTAGAAATTGTTTAGTGACAGTCATCCCAGATGGATAGCTAACCAGCAAGTGGCAACACAGTAAACCAAAAAGTGTGTGTTTTTCTTTGTTGAACAAAACACAACATTGTTCCTCCTAACAAAAGAAAGAAAAAAAACAACAACAAAATAAAACAAAAATGAAACTAAGACAAAAATAAAAACCTGACAAAACCCAGTTCAATATTTGAAATTCAATCTCTCACACTATATATATATATATATATATATTAGGGCTAAGCTAATATTAAGATTAAATTTCATATTTCTGATGTTATTTTTTAAAATGCTGCATGTATTTTATTAGACTACTCAAACATTAAAATCAGAAATCATTATATGAATCTTACATGAGAAATTAAGTTTTGCAGATACTAANGTCATCCGAGATGGATAGCTAACCAGCAAGTGGCAACACAGTAAACCAAAAAGTGTGTGTTTTTCTTTGTTGAACAAAACACAACATTGTTCCTCCTAACAAAAGAAAGAAAAAAAACAACAACAAAATAAAACAAAAATGAAACTAAGACAAAAATAAAAACCTGACAAAACCCAGTTCAATATTTGAAATTCAATCTCTCACACTATATATATATATATATATATTAGGGCTAAGCTAATATTAAGATTAAATTTCATATTTCTGATGTTATTTTTTAAAATGCTGCATGTATTTTATTAGACTACTCAAACATTAAAATCAGAAATCATTATATGAATCTTACATGAGAAATTAAGTTTTGCAGATACTAAAATAGTTCTACAAAGTCTGTAAAGTGTGGATACTTGTTTCAAAGGACATTTCAGATATAGCATAGCAAAAACATGCATGAGATAAGGGAAATATATAATATCAGTAACTATCAGAGTTATTTGTTGTAGGAAAGTTTTGTGCATTTGTGCTACAACTAAGGTGGAAAAGTATATGCACGCATAAACTCCAAGACAGCAGACCAACTGAAAACTTTTGCAATCCTCCACCAGTAGTCTTTTTTTTTTTCTTCATTATTTTTATATTTCAGTGATTGCATGTGAGTGAAACTGGAATAGCAAGGTTCTTGAACACTACTCAGCACCTGATACATCAAGGAACAGGTATCAAGAAACAAAATACCTTTGTTCTCAGTACTCAGAATCAAGGAACTGGAAATATATCCTTACTACAATTTTATTTAATATCGCTAACTGAACTACATCAAGACAGATGTTACACTGAGATATAAGTCAAGCTTGTCACACTAGGAAGTTACCCAAAGCATCTAGTCATTCACCTTTCAAAGAAAATGTACTTTCTTTGATATCTGCCAGTGCAGTGCTAACAACGAACTGGTTCCTTTATGGTTCAATTCAGTTCAATATTGTACCTCTGCCAACAGGCAGATTGTGAGTAAGAACAGTCTAAATTTATTCTCTGATGTCTTTAAGGGCCTGGGACAATAGGCAGAATTTTTTAGAAGCATGAATGCTGAGTTTCTTTTAAGTGGTATGATATGTGCTGTTACAGATCAGTAAGACTTAAACCATGTACATCAATTAGTGTATTTTGTCTGGCTCTGTTAATTGGACTATTGATTTTCTAGGGAGCACAAAACCAGACAAACATGGACAACATTTATAGGCAATTAGTACATTTACACTTAACTTGAGTATCTTAGCTGACAAATGGGGGACAGACTTAAAGCCAGAGATTTCCACACTGTTGTCCATACTGAGATCACAAACTGCTGTTTCAGAAGATTTGTCTTTTATGAATCTTTGATGAACCTTTATGAATTAAGAATTATGGTCAATGGCTCACCATCCACATGGAGACCAGTGACAAGTGATGTCCCTCAGGGCTCAGTACTGGGGCTCATACTGTTAAACATCTTTGTTGGCAATATGGATGGTGGGATTGAGTGCACCCTCAGCAAATTCACTGATGACACCAAACTGTGTGTTGCAGTCGACACACTAAATGAGGGGACGCCATCCAGAGGCTGAGAGGTGGGCTGATGTAAATGTCATGATGTTCAAAGAAGTGCAAGGTCCTACACCTAGGTCATGGCAATCCCAGGCACAACTACAGCTTGGGCAGAGACATGACTGAAAGCAGCCCTGTGAAGAAAGACTTGGGGGTGACGGTTGATGAAAAACTCAACATGAGTGTGTGAACTCACAGCCCAGAAAGATAACTGTATACTGGGCTGTAGCAAAAGAAGCATGGCCAGCAGGGCAAAGGAGATGGTTGTCCCCCTCTACTCTGCTCTCATGAGACCCCACCTGGACTACTGCGTACAGCTTGGGTGTTCTCAACATAAGAGGTCCAGAGGAGGGCTGTGAAGATAGGCTGAGAATGTTGGGGCTGTTCAGCCTGAAGAAGAGAAGGTTACGTGGGAACCTCTTAGCAAGCTTCCAGTGTCTGAAAGGTGTCTACAGGGCAGCCAGAGAGGGACTCTTCATTGGAACTGTAATGATAGGACAAGGAATAATGGATACAAATTGAAAGAGGGGAGATTTAGATATTAGGAAGAAATTTTTTACTGTGAGAGTGGTGAGACACTAGAACAGGTTGCCCATGGAGGCTGTGGATGCCCCAACCTTGACAGTGTTCAAAGCCAGGTTGGATAAAGGCTCGAGCAACCTGGTCTAGTGGGAGATGTCCTTGCCCATGGCAGGAAGGGTTGGGGTCTTTAAAGTCTATCCCAACTCTTTAATTTTCTATAATTCTATGTTTCTAAGATAATTTATTGGCCCAAACAACTCAAAACAATCATGTGTTCATATGTTCTTGTGATCCATGGTTCTTATGGTTCAGGCTCATTAGTGTTTTAGTTCAGCCCAGGGCTATACTTTTGACACTAATATCTCAGTGCTCCCAACTTAACTGTGCTTCGCCACACAGTGGTCTCAGTGTACACAAATCCAATTACTTTTGAAAGAAACTGGAACAGAAGATGTGCCCACCTAATGCTCTCCAAAACGTTATTAGTTTTTCTTTTCTATGCCTTTAAACCATGCTCAAAAAAATTTATATATTAAACTGTAAGTGTTTGGATCCAGTACAGGAATCAAGCTTCTGTGCTGCAGAATCATAAATCAGTAGACACTTGAAGGGAACTTTGGAGACTGCCTAGCTCCCACCACCCTGCTTACAGCAGTGTCAATGTAACATGCTGCTCAGAACCTTACCCACTTGGGGTTTTGATATATTCAAGGATGGATACTTCCTACCCAGGCAATCTATTCTAGAGTTACCTTTACAGTAAAAAAGGTTTTCTTTAAATTTAACTGGACTTGCCATTATTTCAGTTTGTGCACTTTGCCTCTTTGACTGGGCACCACTGTGTACTGAGATGAGTTTGGCTCTGTCTTCTTTACTTGCTGGTGTGCTGAATGATTTAATGTACAGGTACTTCAGATTGACTCACAGTTGGACTCACTTCTCACAAAAGGTGTGCTAGTTTTCTCCATAATTCTATTCTCTTAGCGCCACCTCATTTTTGTGTATAGACTGAGACAGGCCCTTCGCAGACCTAGTCTGTTGATCATGAGGTCTCTCTCATCTAAATCATCTGTACCCTTTGCTTGACAACTGAGTCCATCACTTCCTCACTTGATTTCAGTTGGCAATCTGTTGTCAAAGTTACTTTTGCCCCTTTTGATCAAGCCAATACCATATGTTCCTAGCCTCAATCTTGAGAGTAGGTCCCATGGTCCTGAAAGGTGAAACCCTGTTTTCAATGCCAGCTATGTAACCAGTTGCTGACCAACAGCTGTTGAACAACTTGTGAACACCCTCTCAAGCCCTTTCTCTCATTGGCAGGATTGTGGATAAAACCGTTGGGGCTCCCATGCTTCTGGAAACATGCAGTCGCCTGTGGTCTGTTACAGGTCTGGACTGGTACCTACATGGAAGAGCAGCAAGAGATGGTAGTCCCAGTGCCAGACAAGCCTTGTTAGCCTCACCACGACATCCCAAATCAAAGCCCTCGCAAAGCAGAAATCCTTCTTAAACAGCAGGTACTATTGGCAGATGGGAGCCTTCATCCTCAGCATGGAGTACAGTATTGTCACTCCTGCTTCTTTGTAGTGCTGGTGAGTGTCTCAGGCTTAGCTGGTTTGGATACTTTTTTGGCATAACTCCCAGTTCCTCATCTGCTACCAGGACAGTGAACCTGTTCTGCATATTAATTAAATAAAAAATACGATAAAATTCATTAATTCTTTCTAGTTTTGTTGCTTCATGGTTTCACCTCAGGGGGATTTCAGATGAAAATCTCTTATACATCCTTATACTAGAGAAGGGCTTGTAATTCCTGAATAAAAAAGATTACAATAATTGGCATTTCCTAAATTAGAACAGTCATCTGAAAAAAAAAAACAAAAAAACCAAGAGAGAAAACATAGGTGGAATGCGAAGAATTACTTTTTTTTTTTTAATTGCCATTTGACAGTAAGAGGGATTCGGCAGCAGATTTTTAATAACTTTTTCTGGTTTGCTTAAGTTATCATTGACAGAATAGAAACATCTGAATTTTTCCTATGGGATTTCTTTCTGTATTGGTAAAATGTCAACTTGTCAGGATGTTACTCAAGAGATGATGACAAAAAATTTTAGGAGCAAATTATCCATTTTTATATATGGAACACTAGCAAGATGAATAAAATGCTATGTTTGCTTTTTTTGCAAAAATCATCATAGTTATTTCAGTGAGGTAATGTTTATCCCAAATATAAGGAAAAGATTCATGATACACAGACGCTGTAAGTAATAAGTAACTAGGAAAATTAAAAGTCAAGGCATGGACTCTAGATGAAAGAACACAGCACACAAATGTCTTTGAAGACATTGAGTGAAGCTGGTTGTTTTACAAACTACTGGGACCAATTGCAAGGATAGGTTCTTTATCCAGTTGCTGACCATACGGGATTAGAGAAATATAATCTTGGTAGAACTTAATCCTGCTGTAAGAGTGAAAATAGATTAAACCTATAATAATTAATAATAAAGTTTTTAGGAACTTACAGCTTGGTGCTATTTTTTTAACTTTTAAAATCCTGCTATGAAAATAGTATGTTGTGTAAACCGGAAAATATTTCACAGTATTATTTGACTTAATAGTATTTTAGCAACATAGTTGTTCAGATGTGTTACTTTTGATGTAAGATACCAATTGTGATTATGATGTAAATTGCAAGTGTGGAAAGTTAAATGCATTCTTATAATTTTATGCCTGAGGACGTGGTAGGTACCTCTCAGGAACAAACGAAGAAGCATGAACTGCTCTTATGCTGAGAGCTTATAAAGACAAAATGGCACTAATGAAACATGAAACAAAATATTATCTAATTATATGCATATTTATGAGTGACCATCACCCTGTTTTAGGTGCTAAAACAACTTAAGCAATAAGATACCAGTTGGTTAGAGCATGGTGCTGATAACACCAAGGTCAGGGGTTTGATCCCCATACAGGCCATTCACTTAAGAGCTGGACTCGATGATCCTTGTGAATCCCTTCCAACTCAGAATATTCTGTGATTCTGATGTACCAGGCCACTTGATCTTAAAGCTAAGGAACAAGACCTGACACTGTTCGAGTTGCAATTTTAGAAGAATTTGGTTAGTCTACATTAATATGGTGAAGTTTTTTGCTTCAAATAATTTATTTTGATTATAAACAGGAACATATTTCATATGAACCTGAAAAAGAGTACTAGATTGAAATATGAGGGATATGATGTCTGACTAGAACAGAATTAATATGAGTGGAAACACAGTTCAGTGTGACATTCAGGGAATTTCTGGCTGGTTTTAAAGCTGCATTGAAATATAAAAAGACATTTATGCAATATATCAAATCTTTGTCTTAGCATAAAAAAAGTTCATAAATTGTTAAAAATGTTATTAGAAACCTCTAAATAAACTTTCCTTTTTCATAACACATTCAGAAAGTGATGTAGATACCTATTACTAAATATTTTTAAAGTCTTGGTAGCATGTCTCAAACAAGCAAAGGCATATATAATTACTGCTTCAGAAAACTTTTGGTTAACCACAAGTTCTGATTGGGTGTACATGCTAGTGTATCCCTGCACGGGGCTTGAATAGTCCTTACACTGAGCTACTAAATGTCAGACAAAGCAAATATGAAAGCAGAACTTAAACTAATATGGGAGAGTAAGGAGAGAATAATCAAGGACTACCATGATTATTTTGAAAGGAAATTTGGGCAAGAGTTAATTTCAATCAAACACAGATCTGATGTAAGCTTGCATTTTCACAATGCTATAATACTCCCACAGAAATCAATTTATATGATTACTCACTGAACAAATGAAATGTTTTCCCAGTGCTTTCAGAGTCAGATCTTTTGTAAAAATATAAACTACTAAAATTAATCTTGAAAATTACTTTTCCTGGGCAATATTGCAACATATTTTAGGTTTTTACATTATGCAAGTAAAATAAATTATATATAGACAGATTATATCTAAAATATAGTTTAGTTTTAATTTTTTTTCCTCTGAAAGAAGTTAGCTAAGATACACATATAAGAGCAACTGACTCAGGATAAGTAACAGTACCAAGTAGTACAGGACCTGCTAAATTTTCTTGTGTGTTCTTCAGCTCCCTCTTTTGCATTGTCATAAGAGAAACAGGATAAGTGTCAAATGATAATGAATAAAGAAATGAATAAAAAATACTGCAAGATATGGTCCTTGGGCAGGGTCCCTTTCCAGTAGACCAGGTTGATTCCAGGGATGGGGCATCCCTAGCTTCTCTGTGCAGCCCCTTTCAGTGGCTCATCATATTCGCAATAAAGAATTTCTTCCTAATGTTTAATTTCAATCTACCCTCTTTCAGTTAAAGGCCATTCCCTCTTATCCTATCGCTAGACGGCCTTGTGAAAATTCCCACTTCACCTGTCTTGTAGGTACAGGAAGGCTGTTTTAAGGTCTCCCCAGAGCCTTCTCTTCTCCAGGATGAACAGCTTCAACTCCCCCAGCCTTTCTTCACATGAGAGGTGCTCCAGCCTTCTGGTCATCTTTGTGACCTCCTCTGAACTCACTACAACAGGTCCATGCCCTTCATACATTAGAAAAATATTATTTAGAGATTCAAAGGAAACCTGTTGCAGTGTTGGTCTAGATTATGGAATCTTTTTGCTCAGTCTAGCTGAGGGAAATAAACTCAGATGTAAAATAGAAGTAACTTCTACATTATATGCAAGAAATCATCACTGCTGTTTTCAGAGAAAGGTTTTAGAATAAACAGACTTCAGGAGGTAAATTTCAGACTCGTGCAGTTTTTCAGCAATTGCATGGCTAATTCTGACCATAATTTTCAACATTTGAGGGTATATGATGTGTACGTATGGAGTAAAACAATATTGCTAGACTGGCTGGCAATTTGCTTTGTAGCAACATCAGTGGTAAAATAAATGTATATATACACATATATAATTACACTCATATACTAAAACATACATCTACTAAAATAGTGTGCAATTTATGTAATTTGTATACATCTAAAAGCAAATAATATGTAGGATGATGTAACCAGGTTGGATGAATTGTGCTATATTTTCATGACACCTCAGATTACTTTGGCTACATCTACACTAGCAATAGCAACAAATCTCTGAGAACTGTTATCACTGAAGTCACACACACACTACCTGGGTTCAGAGAGTTTTGCTTTAAAATAGTTTTTATCTAAACACACAAACTAAAAATCAGTGATTGGAACCCGTTATGTGCAAGCATAGACAGCGTTTTCTTGTTTGGTTTCATCCAAGGGAAATCCTGTTTACATCATCCAAACCTCCAGAATACAAATCATAAGCAGTAGGTGGGTAAAGCAGAGAGATTTGCTTCGAAAGTGTTCTTGTAATACAAACTAAAATGGTAATGTAAATATACACTAAAAGATTCTTCAAAGAATCTTTTATTCTTGTTCTTTTTCACTCTTATTGATTTGTAAGATAGAAAGATGGAGAAACAACTAGTTTTAAAGAATTCATCTAGCACAATTGTAGCACAGAAGGAACAAGAGAAAAAGAAAGTGAATGGGGAAAACATTGGTCCACAGGGCAATGCAGTCTTCAAAAGTAGCTAAGACACCATTCACCACTTATGAATGAAATTCAGAGCTATGAGCAAAAACTTTCCCCAGTGAGGGAAACAAACTAGATTTGCATTTTTTCTAAATTAGTGAGCTAAAGCAGAAAATTATTAAACAGTTTGCTCAGTGTTAGAAAAGCCATTTCAAAAGCCTGTTAAGCTAATCTGAGCAGCTGCATTTCCAGAATTCCTCTGGTGATCACACCTTTTCAGGAAGAAACATTACCACTAGCCTGAGACCTTTGAAAATTTATGACTAATTAAAGCAATTTTCTATGTTAGAATGCAAGGCAGAGTTGTGTGACTTAGTGATTAGTGTTCGTGTGGAAAGTATTACTTGTGAGAAATATTCCGGAATATTTTATTTTGATAGAAAACCGTGTTTTTTATAAATCAGCATACTTGACATGTTTTTATCATGGTATAGACTTTGCAACAGTAAAATAATCAGTTACCTGACTATATGTGAACCTCTCACGGAACCCTTAAATTATCCTGTATCTTTAGCCTCTCTCCTGGCCTCAAATAGTCTTTTAAAGTCTGTGTGGTGCATGAGCAGCTTTAGATACTTTTCATCAGTGAAGGAGAACTTATGGAGACTGAAACTGTGAGAAATAAGCTTCCAGCTGGTGGCATAGCTTTTTGTAACAAAAGAGAGCCAGTGCTGAGTGGATAGTCTGAGTGAAACTATAGGAATATGTAACAAGGAGAGAATCTAATCTAACCAGCTGCCACCACTGAACACCTCGATGTCTTACTAGTTCATATGTATTAATTTACGTCTGCACAGACTGTGTAATTTCCGAGTAATTTGATTCTACGAAGTATATTTCTTAGTAAATCAGTTACTGCGTTATCCACTGTAGAATTAAAGGGAAAGGCTGAGACAGACAAGAGAATAAAGTTCCTCACAGGTTTTGACCAAGGACAAGGTATATAGTATATCAGAACTAGGTACACAAACAGAGAGAGTGTCTTCAGCATTGAGAAAAAGTAATAATTCAATGATGGTTTAGAAATGTCAGTAAACAGGGATGCATACAGTGAAATTTGCATATGATGACAGCTTATAAAGGACTTAATAAAGCTAGATGAATCAGCAACACAATAACAGTCATAAGGCAATGTTTATTAATTATTGTTGATAAATAATATTTCAATTATTTAAACTCAACATATATATTAAGAAATTATGCTTTGTCTTGCTATGAAAATCTGTCCTCATTAGTGACATTAGAACACTATAATGGAATTGAGAAAGGTCTTCTAGTTTTCAAGACCTGCAACTGAAGCCAATAGGTGTTGTGCTTTAAATTAAAAAGCAAATATTTGCAAGATATATAGCTTCTTTCATGAGAAACGTCACAAAAATATGCAATGAGTGAATGAAAAATGCTTTTATCAGAACACTGTGTAGATGAGGCTTAAAAGTCCATACCCAGAATCATCCAGCTTTATTTTAGAGAGAATGAATTATTACAATAAAAATTGGGTTGTGAAATTACAGTCTGAGGACTCCTTTTCTGTAGTTGTCCTCATGCTCAGACTTATCCCACAGTACATGAATTAGATTGTCACCCTTTTACTGAATAATAAATTGTCTTCATTCTTGTGTGCTGTGTGTTAAGGACATATATGTGGGCAATTTTCAAAGAGCGACTGATGACCTAAAAATTCCACCATTTAACTTATTTTGAAATAACTTCCTCGTGGACCCATACCGTTCTGTGATGTTCTACTCTATAAATCTGCTAAATACACACAATTTACCATACCTGCTTCTCTTCATCTAAATATTCTTTCATAGAATTCTCTTCCTTATGAGTCTCTGTAATACCACTGCCAGTCTCTTAATGTTTTCAAAGCTACAAACTCTTCCTATCCCACCTCAAACATAATGTTAGTCTTCATATAACACAATATATAAAACAAATTTAGGATTATGCTTTCCACAAATAGGCCACAGTTTTCCAGCCTCTTCCTTATGTTGTTAAGTTCTTCACTTTTTGCCCTCCTGTCACTGATTTTCTCTGTCCAGGCTCCTCACTGTGGGCAGAACTTACAGCACACCATCTGGGACCACCTTCCTGTATCTTTACCACGTTGATTTGCCATCTGTTCACAAGTCTCATTGGAAAGCCAATCTTTAACTTCCTCTTAATCTCCATTTCCTCCACTTTGTCACAGTTTTATTCAGCTCTGTAGAGTATGTAAAATTCAGGTTATGAAAAAGACACTCCTGTGGTGTTTATTGACATTTTGGTTGGACCTACAAATTTTCACATATGTCTGCAACTTCTTTCAAAAAGTTAAAGTATTTAAAAATAATGTAATAAATAATAAAAAAAAGCAATTAGAAATATGATACTTGTTTACCAAATTCAGCAAAAATTTGCCAAATTAGATGAGTAAGGCATAAGACATCATAATCCAAACAATATATAATACTGTAGATAAATATTAAGGACATTATTCTAAGTCAGTCAATCAATAGTTAATTTTGTGCATTTCAATGTTTTTGACTCAACTGGACTTATTAGAGCAGAATGGAGTACACACAGTAATGACTGTTCTCTGTCTTTGTACTGCGATATCCACTGGTTCTGCAGCACAAAGCAGAGGAGAGAGGTATTTCAATAGATCTTCATAGAAAAACTTCTTTTGAAGGACTATGGAAACACTGGTCAGTTTTTTAGCTAGATATAAGTGGAAGATGAAATATTTCAAGGATGCAAGTCAAATCTTCAGGGCAACACAATGAGTTGTATTAGCAGTAATACTTTTCAGAAATATTGCTGCAGTTGCTATTTTTTTTAGGTGAACTCCAGCTGCTATATGGGCCATTGCTGGGATGTTGAATTGGCAATCTCAAACTTATTTATCCAACATCGCATTCACAATTTCATCACATGGATTCTCTCCGTCAAGTCAGTGCATAAGTTTAAGTCACACAGAAGTCAACTTGAATTTGTGTGACCTGGGAGCCATTAAGAGTTTATTATTTGCTATGTACACTGTATGCCATTCTTGTTATGTCATCTGGCATTTAGGTAAACTGAGATACCATTTCAGAACAACTTCAGTGGCAGACCTTGTTTGTTTTACTGAGCTTAGAGAATTTTCACTCACGTAGATATGTGGAAACTTTTCATAAATGCAGGCCTGTCAATCCTTTTATCTCATTTCAAGTATCAGACCACCTGCTATCATCAGCTAGGAGGAAGATTCACCTGAAGCTCAGCAATTTCATATCTTAAGTGTCTCTGGATGCTTTAAAATAAATTACAGTTTTGGAGGTCATTCTTTTCCTTTTCTCTCTTTAGTAGAAAGTACAGAAGATTCCGTTTAACATGCAAATTAAATGTGGATGACCAATTTAGGAAGTAATTTTAGGTTAGTCAAAAGACCTAACTAATTTCTACTGGGTAACATAAACTGTTAATAGTTAGCTACTACTATGTTACTTTTACTTCTCAATGCCACAGTTCCTTACAATTAATCCTCTTTTCACAATTTATTCCATTAGCTAACCTACTTGTGGGTTATGTTCTTGAAATAAGATCCATGGAGTAGACCTCCTGTCTGTCAGCTCTCATGTAAGCCTTCCCTACAACCCAAAATATACATTTCTAAAAGACCTGAATTACTGAATTTCACCTTGTTACTAATCCCTTTTTTTTTCTGCCAATATAAAAACAGAAACCAAAAAAGAAAATATTTTTTTCTTTAGATTCAGATTGACAGTATTGTCTGTTATTGTATTAGAGAGCTCATTTCCATCATATTAATTTTTATTGAAAAGAAAATAATTATGTTTTAAATCAAGTAGTGTTAGAGAGTTAACCACAAGGAGGACATGGGACTGAAGTAAAAGCACTACTATACAACTAACTTTGCCTGCAGTTTTTATTTTCTATTTCACTATGCAGTAAGCACAGAGAAGTAATAGCTTCCAGAAACAAACCTCTGAAGGAAACATCTCTTGCAATTTTCTGCATGGATATCCACATACACTAAAGTGACAGGATTTGCATTATATTTTGACATACAGAACAGCATGAGCAAAAACTGAAGTCAGTGCCATTGTGAAGGTACTAAAACATGAGGGTTTTTTTGTTTATTTGTTTGGGGGTTTTTTGTGTGTTTTGTTTGTTTGTTAAATGCAAATAACCAAAAATAATGGTTTATGTAATATAGGCTACAGGTGCAATCTAATCTCATAAAAAATTATTATGGACAACAACTCTCAAACTATACTTTGAAATAATAATTTTAAGTTTTTAAAGAACATTTTGAAAATTTCTCTGGGTAAACCCTACCTTACCATAAGCACGGCCAGAGGGTAATATTACTCTTTTTTTCTTTACTTTTTATTAGCGCTTTTTTTAGTAAAATATGTTGCTGTTCATATCTTTCAGGTTTATTCTATTTTTATTCATTGCTTCTACAGCAAATGCAGGAAGCTTCACCCCTTTTCCCCAGTTACCACAGTTTTCCCCAGAGGACTGCACCTCTTTTTTTCAGTGTCAACACTACAGCCTTTCAACCATTCTCATACTTGTATCATTCTACTATTTTCATCTACCTGTTTGACTGAACAATTGAAACATTTCTACATTGAGGTAAAACTGAGAGTTTGCATTGCTTTACACAAGACTAGTCAAATGTTTCTTACTACAGTGAAAACCAAATCACTTAGACAGATCTTAATCAGAAAGATTTCATAATTAACAAAAAAAAATCATTAAGTGCAACTCATGTCAGACTAACTTTCAATCTCCATTTTCAGTATCTTAAGTCTTTTGTAGTCAAGCTACAAAAAAAAAAGACAATTCTGTTCAGCTGACTGATGGCTAAGAATATATAAGATAAGCATCTTTGCTAACTATTAAAATATTTGCAACTCTTACTTTTTGCTGGCCCAGGTGACCTAATGAAGGAAGTATCTCTTCCAGTTCGTTCTTTCTTATTAGTTACAGGAGGCAAAATTGCTTCTTCCATAACACTTTTTTGTTGCATATTGTTTAGGTTGGTATGTTTGTAAGATGACTTTTCTGTCTTTTAAAATCGTATGTTAATTCAATGTCTGCTTGCATTGCACCTTTTCCTTTTATGGCGGTCCCCTCCTATTTTTCCCTTATAAAGTCTTTGTCCTTCCCCCTCTCTCCTTATATGTCTAGGTTCCACCCCTGTTCCTCCCTGTTTCTAGAATCTTCCCCTCAGACCCTATATAAGTGCACCTCACCCATGAATAAATACCGTTCTTACTTCACCCCCGTAGGAGTCTGCTGGCTCCTCCTTTCCTCATCTAAGGACTGCGACAGTAGGTCTGTTGGTCAGTCTGATATGGAGTTAATTTTCTTCATAGCAGCCTATATGGTGCTATGTATTGGATTTGTGACCAAAACAGTGTTGATAAGACAGCAACATTTCAGTCATTCCTGAACAGGATGTTTTGTTAGGTTTTTTTTTTTTCCCACTCTGCCTCTTTAGTGAGTAGGCTGGAGATGCACAAGAAGCTAGGAGAGCATGCAAACAGGACAGCTGACCCAAACTGACCAAAGAGATATTCCATGATATGTAGCATGCTCAGTAATGAGAATGGAGGGGAGGTGGATTTTGGGAAGGTTGTTATTATTTGAAAACTGGCTAGACATGAGTGTACATGTGGAAAGTGGTGAGTGATTGCTTTTGAATCATTTGATTTGTTTCAGTCTTTCTTTCTTCCCCCCTTTTCCTTTGTTTATTAAAGCATCCCAATCCACAATTTTTATTCCTTTTCCTATTCTCTTCACCATCCTATAGCTTGGATAGAGACAATAAGTGGTTGTATGATTGTGAGCTGGCAGCTGGGGTCAACCCATCGCAACTGTCATTTTTTGTGCCTGTTCTTTCTGATGCATTGTTAAGATAACATGGTTATCTAATTTTAAGGCTCTATACTACACAGCATTACCAACACCAAAGAGGAAGAATATATATTGCAAGTGTTAATCTGACAATGTTAATTCTCGCTCTTTGACCTAGAAAAATACATCAGAGTTATTTGAGCTGAATGGAGAACACAGCTTTTACTAGCATAAGTGTGGCTGATTAACTATTCCTGAGCCACTAGAGGGTGTAACATAACTGACAGTGACTTGTGTTGGTATATAATAACTCACTGGTATTTAATAACTCTTGGGTGACTGCAATTCTCAGGTGCAATGGAAAATCAGAGCCTCCTTAAGCTGATGGAGTTGTGTCATTCATCTGTGTACTTCACCGATCCTGATCTCCTATCAGGAAAGGTTTAGATTGCATATTAGGAAAAATATCTTCACCAAAAGGGTGGATAAGCATTTGAAGAGGCTGCCTAGGGAAGTTGTTGAGTCACCATCCCTGGAACTATTTAAAAAACATGTAGATGTGGCATCTGGGGACATGGTTGAGTGGTAAACTTGGCAGTGTTAGGTTTGTAGTTAGCGTGTGATCTTAAATGCCTTTTTCAATGTAAACTGCCCTATGATTCATCCCACAGTCCAATTACTTAATACCACCGACTGCCTGGAGAGCCAAGGCAAAGTCTGTGAAGTATATGTTGCAATTAGAGTGCATATTGGATTTCTTTCTCACATTCAGATCTTCAGTCCTTGACTTGTACAATAAGGCTATTGTAATACATCTTTGGAAGAAAATGGTATTTTATGGAGAAATTATTAAACTCCTGAGATCTCCATCTGTTTTTAAATCTTCCTTGATTATGCTTCGGTTGCTCCCTATCCTCTAGTATTTTACCTTATAAAGGAGGAGGAAGAAACCCTTTTAAAGTTAAAAAATCATTTTCTAGGGGATTGTTAATTCAATATTTGTTCTTTTACACCTGCTCTGGCTGAAGAAGAAAAAGACGAGATTGGTCTTCCATTTTTCTGAATATATGTTAATTCATTAATCCTCTTTGCATCCATCACTGTGGAATCTTGGTGTATAAAATAGCATAATTTCATGTGGAGAAAATTCAGTACTCTTTGATACTGAATACAATAAAAAGGACATAGAATATGGAATAATATAGTAGCTTATAAACTGAACAATCAGTTAGTAAGTCTTTTATGTCCCTTTCTACAACTTAAAAGATTATACACATGAAAGTAAATATACCAGAAAGAAGAATACAAAAGGAGAAATATAATATTGAATATTGAATAGCAATGTATTATTACCACTGCAGCAAAATCACAGAATCACACAGAATCCACTAGGTTGGAAAAGACCTCTAAGATCATTGAGTCCAACCTATGACCCAACACCACCTTTGTCAACTAGACCATGGCACTAAGTTTCTGCCAGTTTCATCCAGTTTCTACCTCCTAGCATTTCCCTATTTCTTGTTAATAATATGCTGATACTAACTTTTCAATTTAGCAGAAACCATTCTGTATTTGTTTTGTTTTGTTGGGGTTCTTTTTAGAATAAAATTATATTGCTCTCAAAAATGCCAAGGAACAGTCTTCTAATGAAAAAAAATAATACTGAAGATTTATTTTTTTGTGCGCTAGCCAGCATCAAAATGAACACTTTTGTATAAATGGTTACTCCAATGCTGACAACATAGGTGAACAATGTAGCAAAACCCATTAAAGTCTGAAAAGGATAAAATACAAGGTCTAAAATGACACCTTGCTATTAAGTTTCTACAGTATTTTTTTCTGTAAATACTAACTGAATCCACATACATTAATTTTATTTTTTTTTATGCCACGCTTCCTCTGAAACAGGAAGTTTGTATAGATCTCACTGATTTGCTGTGTCACATTCAATTTAAAATGAAATGGCATAGGTCTGTGACAAAGAAGATGAGAAATACATATGAACTGAAGGACAAAAATAAACACAAATTAATCAAGAAAAAAGGATAAAAAGCATATGAAGAAAAATCTAAAACAGTATTAAAAATTGCAGTGAGCTACAATTCTTTGTCAGGTTAAATTTTACCCAAATTAGTAAATCTTCCTGGATCAATATTGCAACTCCTTTGATGAAGCTTAGTGGGTATTCCTGGTGAAGAATGCTTACTTTGTAAAAAATTCATAACCTTGTCCATTTCTGGTATCTTATTTCTTGGTAAGGATTTTCAAACTTCTGCATATACAACTCCAATTTATTAGTCTTTGTTAAAAGATCAGTCTCAGTTAGGAATAATACCTGCAATGTTGACATAAACATAAACATCCTCTCATGGAGGATTAGACAGCACATGCCTTGGAAGCAAAAAATTTATTTATGAAATACTGTCTAACCTGATTTTAAGATGGCAGTATGTGTCCAGTATGAGAGCTTGAAATATTAATTACAGTTTACTGGTAGAAAAGTGTGCATTACAAGAGCATCCAAAGACAATAACAAATAACAAAAGTATCACAAGCTCTGTGGTTTACATGTAAAGCATTTGATTTTGTCCAAGGTGTTTACTAGTTCTTGAAACATATTTAACCCCCCCCCCCCCCATCATATGATAAATTAAATGTTCTAACTGTGATAAGAAGAAACAACTGGAAATCAGGGTAGATGACTTGAGAAAATTCTTTTGAAGCACATAACTTTGGTTCAAGTTTAGGAAACAGTGATAGCTGCAGGTTACCACCAGGATTTGTCAGAAAGAAGTACAACTTCTTTATGCATGTACTAAAACAAAGAAAGAAACCAACAATCAAGGCAAAAAAATTCCAAACAAACAAAACCCAGAAGTCCACACACTCCTCACACACTTCAGGGTTTCTGGGATGGGATTCAGCCTGAATTGCAAACACCTTCAGTAATAATGCAGCAATCAGTGGTACCTCCAGGTTGTTCAGTTCACCCAAAGTGGACATCTAAAAGATGCCTATATTTAGGCATCTTAATATTAATCTGAATTCTACATTAATCTGTTTAATATTCTCACAAACATACTTGGAGAAACTAGAATAAGAAAGAAAAAACTACCTTTCTTCCATTTTTCTTTAAACCACACACAATTTCCCTGACAGTCTGAATATTTCTTAAGGAGAGTATTTATACTGTATGGTCTTTTGTGTCTCTCTTGAGTACATTGAAAACAAATTGGTTCCTGACAGATTCATGGAAGGATGGGCACAGAACATGGGTTGCCTCTGGTGCTGAAGTTTATACAATGTGAACATCTTCTTTTCTCTCATAATCAGTTGATAAAACGCTTTTATTTCTTAGGTAAAAGAACTTATTTTTAATGCATTTCATATTTCAGGAACTAATATAGCTGGAGAACTTTGAAAATAAAAGCTGAATTCTTAAAGTAAAGCCTTTTTTGGGGGTAAGATATTTTTTAAGCCCCTTTGAAGTCAATGCCACTTGTGTAAAGGACTATTCCTGTCACTTATAATGAGGCCATAAACCTGCCTAGCTGAAAATTTTCCACTCCTTTTGAAATCCCTGGATCCCCACATTGACTCAATAGATGCTTTTACATGACAAAGCATTTCTCTTTCCCACCACCTATATAATTACAAATAAGCAAAAAAAGCAGTGGCTGGGAAGCATGATTATAAAGTCCTTGATAAGTGGAAGTTTACAACTCTCAAAAGTATTGCTTTAGATTTCAGAAAGAAAACTTAATAATTTTAATTAAAAATATTCTCTACTAACCAGATGTAGATCAACACATGTAGAATTGTGTTCACAAGCATTGACTATGCAGTCATCAATGTCTTGGTCGCATTTCAGTCCTGCATATCCTGGGTTGCACAGGCAATAGAAGCCATCGACAACTGCAAAAGAGACAATGCGACTTTTAGGTCTTTTAGCATAAAAACTGAGTGTAGCAAAATTCGTAAGTTACAGTTATGCTGCTGTCTGGATAAGATACAGACTAGCTTTACCTAAGAGGTGTGGACATGTTAAAAAATTGAAATATATTAACTGTGGCATATAAAAACCTCTTTATAATATGAAATGAGATTCATGTGCTACAATTTACTTAATCAACTGAAATATTCTGATGTAAGAATTATCCATCAAAGACTCATTACTAGCTTCTGAAAAAGTGATGGCATCTTATAAGCTAACGAGTAATTTTCTATCACAAAAGTGTCACAAAGTACATAAGATTCTATCTTGGATATTATGCCTAAATGAGATGTGGCAGTTGAACATTGCTTAGTTTGTTGGTTGTTTTTAATGTTGTGTGTGTGTGTAAGCGATGATTCATATTGTACCACTATATTAAAGGAAAAGTTGCTTGGGTTGAATTTTTCTATTATGCATTTCTTAAAAACTTCATGATAAGAATCGTGTCTCTTTTCATCACTAATAATTCAAATGGAGAGGAATCTTCAGACTGTTATATCCATATAAGGAGCTCATAGCAGCAATAATTGCACTTCTTGCACGTCTGCCTTTATTCTAACCCCAAAGACAACCCTGGATTCTTCATTATTTCTGAGATTTACCATAGACTTTACTCTGCCATTGTATCTGTACACCCCTCTGCTATTGTATTCATTAAATTCTTTAAGTCACTCAGTACAGGAGCATTATTCATCCACTAAAAGCTTCCTATCTTCCTTAGGATTCCAGCTTTTTGTAGTCAGCGCATATAAGGCAGAGGAACTCAAATGTCCACAAGATAAAACTCAAGCCAGAGGCACTGCAAAGACAAGCTGTTCCCAAAAAATTTGGCACTTTTTCAGCATGAAGAACTTTAATGAATCTCATTTAAATTCTAGTTCAAAAATATCTCTAAAATGATATAGAGTAAATAGAAAACATCTGTAAACTGTTTAGGAATTAGTCTTTACTAGATATAAGATGAAGTCACTTGCCTGACTCCCATGAATGAAAGGCAGACTTCTTAAAATATTTAATTGAATTATTTTTGTTTTAACTAGGAGAGTTTTAGGCAATGATATATTAAGTAATTTGCAGTCAGTTCTTTAAGATGTCATTGGAAACCAGTAAGTTGACCAGATCTTGTGTGAATCTTCCTAAAAAATTGCTGTTCTAGCACTGTTGGTAGTCCAGATTCATGCAGGATTGACTAGATGACCTCCAGATGTCTTTCTACTTTACAGCCAGCATTTTAAGATTTTCTGAAAATTACTACTTCTACTTTTTTTTTTTTAACAAGCACAAAAAATGTCTGATAGGTGGTAATCACCCCATAAAACTTTCAAGTAAGTACTCTTTAGCTAGTGATTGCTACTAAACTTAGCCTGCTGATTCAGACAGAATATAGTAGTGTAATCAAATTACTTCTAAAACCTTTAAGTATATCTTTCAATGAAAGAGTAAGTTACACAGTTACGTGATAGAAGATGCTTTATAGTAAACAGATACTCCATTCTGCATCAGTTTGAAATTAAATGGAATTTTTGGACTTCTTAGAATTATGACATATACTTCCTCACTGGTCCATGAGCTCCTTTTCAGCACCTGAATATTCTCTCATCAAATGCACAATGTAAGATGTATTTTGCTAATTTAGGTATCAAAGGAGACAGCACAAATCTCATTAAAATTTCTCATTAGCTGTGATTCTGACCCCCTGAACACACAAACCCCAGTGCCAGGAGCTGAGGCATTTTGGCAAAAATAATCCTTCTGGTACAGGCTGTGGAGCTTCAGACAAGTTAAATTGCAGTAAATTATCCACTCTTCTCCCCAGAGCAGCTCAGCGGCTACAGACGCTTCAACAGAAAGACTACTCTACATTAAAGAGAGTAACCAGACTGAACTCACTGTCATAACAGTATCCGTGAAGGCAAGGGTTAGAACTGCACTCATTGACATTGATCTCACAACGAGGACCTGCAAAGCCCTTCACACACTGGCAGTGGAATCCAAGGGGAAAAATGTCCAAATTCATTTCTTCTATGCACACAGCTCCATTCTCACAGGGATTGCTGGCCTCACAGGGCCTAAACTCACAGTTCAAACCTGAAAAGGAAAACGGCAAAGCTGTCAGTGTTTAACTAATGAATATATTCCTGCAGCTGCTGCCTACTATGAGCTGCATTTTCTTTATAACCCTGGTTCAAACTGAGGTGGAGAGTCTCAGAGGTACATATATGTATATTATCATGAAGAAACATTTCTTTGCTTTGTAATTTTTTTTTAAAGACAATTTTATCTGTTTTCTTTATATAATGGTAAGACATTTTAAAATCTTAAGAGCTATCTCATACCTAGAGATAGATGGGTATATCTTATGTTTTTTCTTTTTACCTTTGTGCTCTAAAATGGCTCAAAAATGTATTTAAAAATAATTAATTAATTTTGATTGATGCTTCCTGTTACTTACTCTTGATAATCTGTTGTCACAACTACCATGTGAACTGTTCATACATCAACCCATAATACTGAACATGAATTAAATGTACATAACCTTCTTTAATTGCTTTGTTTGCAATCTGTGACTGAACACTAATTATTTTACTGAAATTATGTATTTATTTAATAATGATTGACCACCTCCATAATTTATAAAAATTCCATGCAATAGAAAATCTCACACAGTCCCTTTATAGTCTTTCCTCTATTGTACTCTCATGTGTAGCAGATTATGCATGCTTATCTGGGCCATCCAAGGAACTGAGTGCTGTTGGATTTTGGTGTGAATGGTGTGGAACTTGGGTCACAGATACCCTCATCTAAATATTTAATTTCCAATAAATAGCCCAAAGATATTAAAAGACCCTATAAAATGAGTCTTAGCTTGTTAGAACATAAACTAGACTGATTCATGTTTTCAAGTACTGAAACTGGAAATGAGGAGGGCAGAGACAACAGAGATTAAATGGGTTTGGGTTTGTAAAGTTGCTTCCCGTTTCACTCAGTGCTGCTGAAGACAAGCCTGTTCTTTCAGGCTTAATTTTAGACAGAGCTCAGAGGCTCTCAGGGCTGAAAAAAAACTGTGGACAAGCTTCTCTGAGCCCCTTTGAAGCTCACCTGCCTTCCCATGACTGCTTACATTGGGCTGGCTTCATGCTATGCTTTCTGGTGGAGCTTCCCAGAGCTTGCTGTACTCCAGGGCTTCTGCACACTTCACCAGTGCCCTTGCCTCAGCTCTGGCTGCCAAGCCATTATCTTCTGGAGGAGTTTTTCTCTGTCCCAACAACCTCTGTCTTTCTTAGACAGACTGTAACCTTACCCCAGTGATAGGCAGTGTGACACTACAACATAAAATACCTGGGTAGTCATGTGGAAAATCAAATCCATAGAGTTATGCTGTGGTGGGTTGATCTTGGCTGGCTGATAGATGCCCATCCAGCCACTCCCTCACTGCCCCTCAACAGGGCAGGTGGAGAAAATAAGATAGAAAACCTTTGGGGATGATCAAGATAAAGTTAGGGACATAATTTACCAGTTACTGTCATGGACAAAATAGACTCAAGGAAAACTGCCAAAATTCATTGCCAATTAAAAATAGCACAGGATAGTGAAAAACAAACACAAAACTAAAAACACCTTCCTCCATCTCTCTCTTCTTCCCAGACTCAACTTCACTCCTTCACTCCAGACTCCTCTACCTCCTCTGCACCCCTTAAAAGCATAGGTGGATGGGGAATGGGTGTTGCAGTCAGTCCATAATGTCTCCTTTCCGATCATTTTCTCCTCACACTTTTGGCCTTCAGTGCATACCCCCCACAGGCCTCAGTTTCTGAGGAGCTTTCATCAAAATAATGAAATAAACACTGCCCAAGATGTCTGCAGGATCTTAGGTGAGCTTACTGTAAGACAGTCATCTAAGGGCTGAATTCTTAAGTCTTTTAATGACAACAAGTAGGAATAAAAAGGTAATAAATAAAAATCTAACAACCTTTTGACCCTAGTAATGATGCTGACAAAAGAAGATAAAAATGACACAAGTTGTTCCCTGTCTTTATGTGTCAGTGATCTCTCTGATGTAGGATTATCCTGCCAAAGACAGCCAACACTCTCAGATCTGGAATTCATGAAAATGCATAGTAAAAAGAGCCATATGGCACATTGAGATTTTGCCTTGAAGTTTTCATATTTATATCACAACAGCTTGACATGGCTGAGAACCCTGCTGATTCCTAAAGTGCAGGTCACACACACACATACACACACACAGAGAAATAAGCTTAACACATGGCTCACAATCCTGAATGGAATGGTCAGATGATCCAGTAGCTTGATACTTGATTTCCTTTACCTGGAGATGTTGCTTTACCATTGCATCTACCTTCTGTGTACTTCCTTTTCTCTTTACACTCAGTCAGAAGTGCCCCATTTATCTCTTTTTCTGTCACTCCTGCTTGAGTTTCTGCACACTGGAAAGAACTATGCTTTGAGGAAAATTTCCTTCTAGATAAATCAGTGGGCCCAAGATACACTGCTCTTCCTTCAGTGTAATCTCTGATAAGAACTTGCCAAACAGACCTCTGAGCAAATGAAACACAGTTCACTGAGGTCCAGAATCATTTTGCTATTTGATATTCTTATTTCTCTTAAGACTGTGAATGCCATGATCTTACTGCCATTGTTGACAAAGTTGTTTTCCACTTTTATATTCCAAAGCTCCTCTTCCTTCTTCATGAGCATAGAATACAGATAAATATGTTCCCTAGATGTCTCACCCCAAAATTGTTTTGAAAAGATTGTCAGTGTGGTCAAAAAATCTCCTCAATTATTTTTGTCTTTCCATATTGTCTTTCCAGCAAGTCAGCACAGTAATATCCCAGTGAGAATTAGGGCCTGTGCTCCTAAGTATTTTTCCAGCTTCCTAAAGATGACTTCATCAACTTTTCTGGATCAAGCTGTCTGTAGCAGACACCTACGACAGTATTTCTTTAAATGGTTCCCTTTCCATTTTGATGGATCAACTTCAGCAGTGCATTGATGAAGTCCTGGCTGTAACAGTAATCAGATATTAACCCCCAGGATACTTCTATTCCTACCCTGCAATACTGGAGAAAACTCTGTCTGGGCCTCCACAGCCTTTGCCCCTTCTGCCAGGGTCCACTAGTCACTTTTGATATGCTTTGTGTCTCTGCTGACTGTGTCATTGTTGCCTTCATGGACAAGGAGTAAAATGTAATAATTTGGATAGTGGCCAAGCTCTGGCAATCTCTTTCCCAGATCCTGAATCTAGATCTCTGACATGCAAATTAATCTCCTCTGAGATCGGGTCTGGTCAACATGTGGGTACCACTCTCTGTCATATAAGTGAATTTTATCGATTGCCAAGCATTGCTTTATTTTAGTGGTACTGATGAGGGTATGTGAGTCAGACTCAGACAGCTTACATGCCCTTCCAGATAAAATGGACTCTTCCACAGCTGTTGTCACAGCCCAATACTTGCTCCATAAATGAACCTCTCATCCAAGTAGATGAAGGAATCATTTGCCAGTTTTCATGGTTGTAGTCTTTGACTCCACATGCCAGAGTGTATCCTCTACCTAGCCTGCCCCTCTACTCTGATATTGTTCCTGTATCAGACTTTTCTGTTTTTTGGGTCTCTAAGGAAAACCTCTTCCTCTTCCATTTTGTCATCATGAATGCTGTGTAGCCTGTTTGTACTCGCAAGGTACTTCCTTGCAGCATGGCAGCTAAATGAGGAGGCATGTCTGACTGGCAAGGAGATCACACATTCCTTCCATTCTGTTCTCTGAGCAAGAATATGATTCCTTCTTAAGACAGCTCCACAGAAGAGTACGAATTACAGTAATGTTTGTAACTCCCAAAATTTACATTACCCTAACATTTATAAAGAATGGTAGACTAAAATGTGGCCATAAAGTCAATGACCTGGGTCAACAATTGTTTACCAAATGAGAATAAAACGTGGTATAATGCTAATTGCTAATAATATACTGCACTTTTTTTTTCAGTGCCTTCTTTCAAAGTAGTATTTACCACTATTTAATTAGATATTCAATGCATTTTTCTTCCCACCCAGCTTTCATGCATATCATTGCATGAAAAATCATTTTTCTGCTACTGGCAGAAATGGCAAAGATTTCTATCTTATCCTAATTAGAAGGTTGGTAATACAAAAGATAATAAAATAACAAGACTTTCTCCATCCCACTCAGTCCCTTTCCCTGAATCAATTAATATTTGACTGTTGGTGTTGAGAAATAATAATTTAAAAGACCATTCCCTCACTCAGGAAACCACAACTGGTTATATTATTTTAATACATTTCTGAAAATCATTCACTATTAAGTGATTGGTTATTATTGTAAATCAATACAAGGAGCAAGAAAACAAGAAAGGATAATTGGATGATTTAAAGTAGAATTTTTTTTGAAAAAATCACATCCACACAAAGATTAAGGTTAGATAGTAGCAGGGAGTGATGGTTACACATTAGCAAAAAGAGTGCACTTGCTGCTGTTGCTCTCATATCAACACTTTTTTACAAAGCTGTAAATGTATGATTAAAGCTATTTGGATAAATCAAGCAATGAACAGGCTGCAGGTTGGAATTTCTTTATAAAAGGAACTTCATGTTTTCGGCATTTTCTCTCTCTTCTAAATACGTGTTAGAGAATTTCTGTACAAATATTTTTGTACAAATGTTTTACTGTAGCTGATTGATTTCAATACATCTGTTTTTTATTGAACATAGGGAAATTCTCACTTGATCTGGTAAGCTTCTGGAATAATAAGTCTGTGACTCTTGCCAGAAAGGAACATTGTGCCAGGAAAAGAGTTTATAAACTGTCTTCTCTCACTGACATATCAGAATTTTTAAATTTCCCATCACAGAGTAAAAAAATAATGTTCCCTAAACATAGTTAACTGACAAAAAAGAGAAAGCATGCCCAAGAGATCAAATGTGAAAGAATCAAGTGCAGAAATTAATTAATGAATAAATAAGTTCAACACATCTTTCCTACTGTTCTTATTTCCATTAGACAGATTTAACATTTTTGCTTGTTTAATTCTTGACTATATTTCATTGATTACAATAATAGATTGCTTTTATTAGACAATTAAAGGCCTCTCTATCAGAATAAACCTGAACAAGCCCCAAAAGTATACGAACAAATGATTAAATTAAACAAGCAGTTGAAGGACTATTTTCTTTTCAGTTGCACAATATATTAGATTAAGTATTATACTTCTTTCTCTCTGTATAAGCATATACTCATAGCATGCACTCGTGGCATATAGTATGCTTCTGTATTAGCATACTATATATCAAATAATGAATAATTTATTTGGAAAATCCTTTTTTTTTTAAGAATGAGAAGTATATTACATATTCAGAAATTACATTCTGCTGATATTAACAAGTTCTATTTTCTACTGTGTTTGCTTATAATACTTCTAGAATAGAATCTCTAAATATCATAAATGAACACCAAAACCAGATTTTATTTTGCTGAGAAAGTCTCTACTGTTAAGGCTAAAAGTCAAAAGCCTAGTTTATAAAAATGATGTAGAAAATAAATTGCCTGAGATAAATTTTCATTCCTTCATGTGAAACTATTACCATTTGTGTGTTTTATTTGCTCAGCATAAATGTGTACATGAAACATTTTGATGTGCAGTACTGAATTCTCCTATAATCAGAAGTGGCATCTCTTCAATGTTGTTATTCTTTAGGAAAATAATCTAATAAATAAAACATTTGCTACTAAGATTTGAAGGAATTACTTCTGACAACAGTTTTCAAATTCAGCATTTTTCTGTAAAAGTATGGACTGCATCAATGACAAAAAATATCTCTTTGCAATCTATGCTGGCAATATAGTGAAAATAAAATATCTGTGGCTAGTATCAGAACAAGTCTGTCACTTGGATGGCAATTTAAATTACAATCAGTAGGCTGTTAATGGTGTTAAATATGCATTCATGAGGACAAAAAACTCTCACAACAGAACAAGTGTTGTCATTGTTAAATGATTCATGTGAGATGCTTGGACAAGAGAGGAAGAACCAAGCAGGTAAGAGCACCAACACTTCTGCCCCAGACTGGGGCCAAACAAGTGATGTTATAGAGTGTCTGCTCTGACGGAAACTGTGACTCATCTGATCTTCATATCTGAACTTTAGATATTATCTAATAGCTTTATTTATTTATTCTGCTTTATATTACTGGGATACAGCTCCAGTAACTTTATGACACTGGTGACATTGAATTTCAGTAGCCTTGCTAGTCTATTTACCATGTTATGAAACAATGTATATTATATGAATGAGCTAATAACATTTTTTTCAACGAAATGAGAAAGTTGCAACACCTTCAAGCATGTCAAAAGGAAAGAATAGAGAGAAAATCCACAACAGACTCATTTTACATGGCCTGCATGAATACACAAAAATTTTCAAAAGTTCATGTTTACTCAGATTTGGTGTTTATTTAAACTTTCTTTGTTTAGTTTATTTATTCAGGTTCAGAATACAGAGAACTTTTTTTTTCAGAATTACACAAAAATAATTCCATATATGAATTAAAAGCCAATGACCGAAGTGAATCTTTTACAGTAAGTATATTTGTTTAGTTGTTTTCTATATTTTATTTCTTTCCATAATCAATGCCTAGAATTAGCTCAGTTGGTTAGAGAAGGATGCTAATAATGCCAGTGATGTATGTCTGATCCCTGAAGGAGCCATTCACTTCAGAGTTGGACACAATGATCCTTGTGGATCCCTTCCAAATCAGAATATTCTGTGATCATAATATCAATGCAACAGCATTGTTTTAGTCTTTTTTTAACTTACTTTTTAACAACAGAACTAAAAGGCATTTATAACATTAAAATGAATCACCACTGTTTTCCAAGACGAATTCATAAACTAAATTCCATACAATAAAACTAAAAATGTGTTTAGTTATTGGAGATAATCCAGTGTATGAAGGCACTATAAGGCTACATAATGATACTCCTCCACTGCCCTCCCCCCAAAAAATCCTTGCCCCAATCTATAGGCAACTTAATGTTTTTCCCAATATTCTTCTTTTGTAGAATAAATAGTGAATAAATAATAAATAATAGTGAATAAAACAATTTAAATTAAAAAAAATTATTTGATCACTTCAGATAAATAAGTTTTTATTATCATCAACTTTATACAGCTCAGTAGCTCTCCCTCCTTTTCATGAAGAAAAAACTTTCACAGGCTTACCATAAAATCCCAGGGACACTAATGAGCAAGAAGTGAGATACCTAAAATTTGAGTGCACTGCAACTCTAAATATTAGAAGTGTTAATGCTAAATATAAATTATCTCAATTAAGAGTTCAGAACTTTGAAAAGTTTAGATGTACCTCTAAGCTTGTCATTATTTTATAAACTAGCTGCTTATTTGATCTGCTTTGTGGAATAATACCTCCACAACTGAGATGAATAAATGTTAGTAAATGTAAATAAAAAAACAGAAGTACCCTGAAAGTTGATAGGAAGGGAAAGAAAATAACTGAAGCATGCATTTATTGATATTACTTGAAATTAAGCTGAGTATTATCTGAACAATTTAAAAACATAGCAAGTGTTTTCTTATACTTCCAATTTATAGAAAATCCATTCTTTTCCTTGAAATGCAAATTCTACTTTCCATGAAGCAAATTGCTTTGTGATTCTGCATATAATCAGTGAAAAGACACTTTTCTGTGAAATCCATACTATTTGAAAACCATGTTTGGTTTGTTTTTTTAAAGGAAGGGTGTTTTAAAAGCAATACTTAGCACTTTTCAAGTAAAAACATTTTGTTAATTGTATATGGTAATACAGAGCATGCAACAGTGGTGAACCAGAGAATGAGAAAGACCCACATCACAAACTTTAAAATCAAAATCACACAGAGATGCATATATAAGTGCTCCATACCTGTAAAAATTTCTGTAAAAATAGAGAAAAGCAGAGGATGAATATATTAAGTATATTTTTTCCTCAAGTTATTCAAGTTTATAATGACTAAACAATGAAGGTCTGTCTTATCCACATATGTGAATTTCACATTTCAGCATAAAAACGTGCTTCATTCTTCCTCAGAAAACAAAAGAATTCTACTAAGGAAAAAAAAATCAATGCAAATTTATTCCTACTGAAATATATGGGAATGTTTTTCTTTTCATTCTTTATCTTATCTACATCAGCATTCAACTGAAATGAATAGTATGTGTGGAAAATTTACAGAAAATGTCTATTGAACTCAGGGTTTCCTTATGGCCTAAGACCTGTTTGTGTCATCTTATATTGCAGTAATGGCTGCCTTTAGTTCAGGTGGCCAAACTTTCCGTGTTTTGAGATCCCATTTTCATTTTGTTAAAGTCGGAGTGATTGGACAGATATTATTTATTGGAGCTGATACCAAGGTTATAATCAATTAAGTTTATTTTTATATTAGCAGATGATGCTACACCATACATAGACCAACCCTGTAGAAAAATAAAGCTACAAACATTTGCTTCAGTAGCCAAACAAACATCTCTAACATTTGCAAAACTTTTCTTTGAGCAACGACTGTGCCCTCATAATATGTAAAGCAGCCTGGAAAAGGTAACCATGTTTTAAGTCTTTGAAAGTTGTGGTTTGCACATACTTTCTGGAAAGCTAAGGGTTGTTTTTTCATTTTCAATGAACATAACCTCTATCATATACATAACTTAAAACTGCTCTCTGCAACAGAGGATCTTGTACACCATCCTCACAGAATGACAGATGAAATTCAAACCCCTTATCAACTGTAGATGACTGGCTTTACATGTGCAGTATTCCCAGAGTAATCATGCCTGTATAGGCTTAGTAATTTTTTCTAGGATCAAGATGTGTCCCAAGGTGAAAACTGAAAGCAGAGTTGAAATTGCAGCACATACCTCACTGAATTTGTGTGGACAGAGTTACACCAACAGGGCTTTTAGAGATGCCTTTGTGTTCTCAGTGCTGTTCTGGAAGGCCATGGGTCTCCTACAGATCTTTTCACATCTGCCAGACCCTTGTGAATATCTAACATACCCTAGAGCATCTAAATTGACGCTTGAAACGGCTAGGAAAAAGGCTTGGTCTCTGAATTGTTTCATTTTAGAGACAGAAACAGCTGAGTGTATGCAACTAGATGGCAGTTTTTAGAAGTGATACAAAACCCAACAGAAATATCAGAGAAAATTTCCAGTCCTGCAGTGACTTTTTATATGAGCCAACAGCAAGTCCCATCTCATACTGTTTCCCATTTAGGCATTGCATATCCTTCTTTATTGCTCCAAGGAAAAGCATGTTTTCTAGTTAATATACCACAAAGGTGGCCCTTCTACTTCTCTTCCCTCCAAAAGCTCCTCTGTGATACAGAGCACCCTTCATATATCAATGCACTGGTTTCATTTTTCCCCTAAATAAAATTTTATTTGGCTGTTCATTGTCAAGAGGATAGAAAAACCAGATAAAACCTGATGTTGAACAAGATACAGTGTTTCATGGTCTGTCACAGAGCTATGCTAGAAAGAGCCACAGGTCTTGCAAACCTGCCTTTTTCCATGAGCTTTGGCACAGGAAAGACTGAGGTTTGGACTATGAAGCACTGGAAAAGTAATTGCTCTATTATCTCTAGTTTTTTGCCTTCATGAGCACTTACATTTCTTACTTATTATCTGTTTTGTAATTAGCTGTTCCCATAATAGAGTGTCCTGTACTGAAAACTCCATTATCACTCTTGTTTTTCAACAGAGTTAAGCAATTTTTTTTTTCTGCTGAGTTGCCTTTCTTACTAGTTTACTTTCTTTTGCAACATGTTTAATGGTCAATTACCATTTTTGCTTTAATCTTAATTGGAACACATTTGGAGACATGTGTCATTAAGGCTGACACAAATAAGTAGACATTTCTTCAGAACTGAATTTCAATTTTACTCTGCAATTGCATATATTTGATTAAAAAGGTCATACTTATTAGCAACATCTAGTCCAAATACATAGAGTGGATTTCTTTAAACAAGTCATGTAATAATTTGGATCAAAGGATAAAAGTATTTGCTCCATTTATTGAAATGGGCATTTTAATGCTTTCTTCCTTCCTCAGGTTTCTTTGGGAGCAGCAGAACAGTGGTTCAGTCCATGAGTCACAGAAACGTTGTTAGTTTCATCTTTGTCTTAAATACCAATTTAGAAAATGGGAAAAATGTACAGTTCTGATGTGAGAGTTCACAATCTGTTCTTAGCTATCAATAATAACAAAGAAGAATAAAGCAGCCTTATATGTCCTACTTTGTCTTCTGTAGAAATGAGCTAGTCTAGGAATTGTAGTGGGATTATTCACCTTTTGCATGCTAAGAATGCTGAAAAGCAATGAGCATGACACAGGGACAAACTACACTCTCAGCAAGGACTGATGTCTAAAAGCTGTGACTAACTTCATTGATGTAGCTGTGTGATACATAAAAATATTGGCACTTCGAAGCTGTGAACAGTAAGGTTGCATTTATTACTATGAAACTGTTAGAAGAATATTTGAATATGCCTCATTTTTACAAAACAACAAAACCACCAATGGAAACAGCATGGATATAAATATAGATAGAACTATAACATTTACTAATTGCAGTGGTCTTGAATATTTTTAATAATTTTAAGTGGAATAAGAGAGTATTTCCTGATAGAGCCATGGGTGCTTTAATTCTACCTTCCACAAAACTGTTAGGACCTCTGAATGAGATACAGCCTCACCATATGTTTCTCACACATTCTGGTCTCCATTGAAGTACTTAATATCAATTCTTAATAACTGTGATTCCATTACAGAAAGGCTACAATTGTATAATCGATATCACACTAGAAAAGTTATTATAATAACTCCCCAGCTAAGATAACGTAATGGAATCAAACTCATAATAATATAAAAACTTGATTTGTCCTGCACCCAAATCAAGTTTATCTTCCTTCCTTCTCCCAGTTCCAGTAGTTACTTTGTCAGTAGGCAATGCAACAGCTGATTCCTTCTCTGTTTCTGAACAACTTGACTTCAGAATGCCCATTGCTAAAAAATGTCTGGTATGTATGACTATCAGTACTGTACCTCAGTTATGACAAAAAAAAGGCAGCAGAGGGAGTGATTTATAAAAAGAATAACATATTTGCAGGTCCTACTATATTACTAACAAGAAGAAACAACTATACCAAAAATGTACCGTGGTTAAATCCTGTATGTAAAGAACAACACACTGCAGTATATGTAAGTGGCAGCATGGCAAATAGCATTTCAACTTTTAAGTCTGAGGTGTAATAATGACTTGTACAATATAAGTTACTGGCAGAACACCAGAAAGCAGACAGAAACAGAACTGGATTTTATAAGTGGACTGTCATGTTTGATTAATTAGAATATGTTCACAAACACATATAGTACTCACAGCATAGATAAATATCATAAATGGCAATGGCATATTATACAAATCTGGATGCTATTCTTTTTTTCCATTTAACCTTAGTCACAGCAGAGGTTCAGTGAGGTTCACTAACTTTAAAGATTTCTCTGTGGGTTTACACATGAATCTCATCCTTTAACCAGATGATGAACATAATCAGGTATAGACTTTCTTTCATTAATCAAATCTTGAGCTTCTCCAAAACAAGGTAAAAAGAGTTATGATGTAAAAGTATGTGAACTTTGAAATTCATTTTTAATATCTTACTGGGACTACAGGTAAAACTCAATGACTTTGGAAAACAGAAAATCAATTTTCTCTTCCACAGGACCTTGACAGAAATAGGATGAAAATACTTCAGTTATCATATTTAGTAATTAGAACATTATTAAGTTGACAGAGATGTTATTTCATGTCTGAATTATGCATAGATGGACCGCTAGTAATCAAGCTGTTCCTTTGAACATTTGGGAAAAGTTAAAGGTAGCAATTTCAGTGGCAAAAATTCCAACGAAATACTAGAATATATAGAAAGATCAGTGATCTTTAGCTGTGAGGAAATCTTCTCTCAGGGGAACACTGATGGAGAGGAATGCAGTAATTTTTTCACTGTTAGAATTATACCAGTGCTCCAGAGCTCTCCATGGAAATTGAGTTTTCTAGAAACGTTTTGTGCCCACAAGACAAGTAAATCCTCATTCACATATCAGGCTTGTAAAGTTAATTTGCCTGGACTGTGGACATTTGAAGAAAAATATACCACACATAATTTTTCTTAAAAACCTTGGATGTCTTCCAGTATTCTATGAAAGCCAATGGAATTAGTTAAAACATTTCGTCAAAGTAGATAAATCCATGCTTTAAAAAAACCAACAAAACAAACCCAGCATACTTCCCTAGAAAAATAAAAGAAACTATGAATTCACAGTAATATTTTAGTTAAATTTTTAGTGACTTTTCAGATTTATATAGGATTAACATTGAAGTTTGTTAAAATACAAAAGTACACATTCAGGATACCAAAAAATTTGCAGCACATAAAAATGTGTAGGAACTATATTTGTTCTCAATAGACTTGAAATTTAAAGAAAACAAACATTTTCTCTTGTCTTTTTAAAAACAAGAGTAAGTCAAGAGGAAGAAAAAGGAAAATGGAAAAATCAAAACTTTCTGGTCATAATTATTCATAGTCTCCTTGTCAAAATAACCAAATGAGAATAATAAAGAAAATAAAGATGAAAGCAAGAGAAATGTATGGAAACCAGTTTCTATATGTAGAATCAATTTCTAGCGTAATCTAACAGCCTGTCTTTTGAACACACTGAATGTCCAAATCACGCTCTGAATTCCTTATTTTTACATTCTATATAATAGAGGCCTGCTCTACACTTCCTTATCAATATATGTTCCCAGTAGTAAAGCATGTCCCTCAAATCACATTTTGTGATGGGAGAATCAAATCATTGCAATATATTATGGAAATACAACTTCCAATGGCTTTCTAAGTAAATTACAGCATTCATAATGTAGTATTTATGGTTTTCCACTAAGAATATCACAAGCAAGAAAATCTGTGAAAATACTCAAAAATAAAACAGGTGTTCCTACATAACTTCTACCATTAACATCATGTATGTACTTTCTTAACAAAGTAATTCTGTAATCTGTAATTAGTGCACACAAAGCCATTTATTACAGCAACCTGAATATATCCTCACAATTAGAAAACATAATTTGCCTAACCATTATGTTTACTTACTGTGAATCTGTTAAAGACTACATTTGCAGTAGTTCAATACTAAATAAACAGATGGTGTTAGACTGAGGCTGAGTTTTCATATGACACTAAATCTGCTTTTATTTATACCAACATAAATCTAGGTAACATCAATATAAGAATTTGATCTTGGAAGGTGTTGAGTAGAGCTATAAAGAAGTAAAAACCCTTAGACATCCTGCACCAAGAATATCATTACAGAATACAATATAATCACAGAATCATTCAGATTGGAAAAGACTTCAAGATCATCGAGTACAACCTCTGAACAATCACCACCTTGACAAGTAAACCAGAGCACTAAGAGCCAAGTCCAGCCATTTCTTGAACACCTCCAGAGATGGTAACTCCACTACTTCCCTGGACAGCCCATTTCTTTCAGTGAAGAAATTCTTCATGATGCCCAACCTGAACCTCCCCTGGACCAGCTTGAGGCCATTTCTTCTTGTCCTGTCACTATTTGCCTGGGAGAAGAGGCTAACTCCACCTTGCTACAATTGCCTTTCAGGTAGTTGTTAGAGAGCAATAAGGTTACCCTTGAACCTCCTTCTTTCCAGGCTAAACAATCCCAGCTCCCTCAGCTACTCCTCATACGACTTACTCTCTGGACACTTCACCAGCTCTATTGCCCTTCTCTGGGAATGGTCCAGCACTAAAAAATCTTTCTTGAACTATGGGGCCCAGAACTGGACACAGGACTAGTGCTGGTACTTCACCAGTGCCAAGTATAAGGGAACAATCACTTCCCTGGTCCTACTGATTACACTATTTCCTACAAGTCAGGCTGCCATTGGCCTTCTCAGACAACTGAGAATGCTGCTGGCTCATGTTCAGCTGCTGTTGACCACCATCCCCAGGTCTGTTTCTGTCAGGCAGCTTTCCAGCCACTCTTCCCCCAGCCTATAGCACTGCCTTGGATTGGTGTGACCAAAGTGCAGGACCTGGCACTTGGCCTTATTGAACCTCATACCACTGACCTCAGCCCATCAACCCAGTCTGTCCAGATCCTTCTGCAGAGCCTTCCTACCCTCCAGCAGAACAACACTCGCACCCAACCTGATGTTATCTGCAAACTGACTGAGGGTGCACTTGATCCCCTCATTCAAATCATTAAAAAGATGACTGACCCCAACCCTGAGCCCTGGGGAACCGCACTAGTGACCAGCCACCAAGTGGATGCAGCACCACTCACCACTACTCTCTGGGCCCACCCATCCAGCTGATTTTTTATCCAGCGAAGAATGCACCTGGCCTAAGCCATGGGCTGCCAGCTTCTTCAGGAGCATGCCATGGGAGACAATATCGAAGGCTTTACTTAAGTCAAGGTAGACACATCCACAGCCTTTCCCTCATCCACTAGGTGGGTCACCCAGTCATAAAAGCAGATTAGGTTGGTCAAAAAGGATTTGTTTTCCTAAACAATGCTGACTGGGCCTGATCTCTTGGTTGCTCTGTATGTGCCGCATGATGGCACTCATGATGATCTGTTCCATGACCTTGCTAGGTACTGAGGTTAGACTGACAGGTTTATAGTTCCCTGAATCCTCCTCCTGACTCTTGGTCATCACACTGGCAAACCTCCAGTCATCTGGGACGTTCCCATTTAGCCAGAACTGATGATAAGGCAAGTGGCTTGCTGAGCTCTTCCACCAGCTTCTCAGCACCCTTGAGTGAATCCCATCAGGCACCACAGACTTGTGAGCGTCTAAGAGGCACAGCACGTTATTAACAGCTTCTTCCTATTATGTAGTCAGAAGATCTCAGTTACATTTTATGAATCTTGCCAGCAGGGCTTAACTTTTCCATTGAGAGTATGAGACACTACTAGCTTCTTAAAGGATGACTACAGAAATGCTGGGTTTCTGAATTTTTAATTACTTCCTTGAATATCTAAATGAATACCAAATTCTTCTGGAAATCTGGCTCCTTTTGCGACAAGTACTTGAGAGACCAATATTTCTAACCATGTACTGAAAATTATTTTTTCATATCTTCCTGTGCAGAGGCAACTCTGATCCTGCAGCGGTCATTTTCTTGTTATTGTACTAGATTTTATTCAGTAGAATATAAATTAAACTAATAAAATTAAACTAACTAAATTTTGACCATAAATTAAAATAATAAGAACAAATATGAGCGTTTGTTCATGAGCTCAAAAATAGATAATTTTATTCAAGCATCTTCCCTAAAAGGGAAAAGTCCTGCTGTCTCAACATACCAAGAAAATTGTCTTCTAATAATTCTTCTGGAATCCTAAGTATGTGTCATTATATTGAACCTTTGGAAGAAAAATGTGTTTATATTTAATTTTTAAAGCAGTAGGTGTTTTTAGCTGAGATTATCACTGGAACTAGATTTGTTCAAGAGCACCACAAACTTTGTTATTTTAAATTATTTTAGCAGTGAGTGTTTAAAATTTAAACCCAAAATTTTTATGAAAAAGGTCACAATAAACTTTACAACATCAATGTATTTCCTTTAAGAGCATCAAGAGAAATAACCACAAACAATTTCTGGATTCCAAAAGAGCTATAAATTGTTTTCTAATAATGAAAAAAATGATTTAGAGAATGTCAATAAAATTAGAGAAAAAACTGCAGAAAAGAAACCAATCTTTGTGACAGCAGCTTAATGAACATGTAGCTATCATTTCGTAAGCAATCTTATTTTGTTAATAAACATATTTTAAATTATCAATTTTGATTAATAAATAAACAAACACCTAGCAGATGTGTAAACAATGTTTCTTCACCTTAGTTGCAGCCTAAGGCATATTTGGCTGGTCAATTTAAAAGCTTTGCTTGAGAAAATGAAGGACTAATAATGCTGTAGGAAGAGTGAAACAAGATCAGACAATCGACAGAATTGCTTTCTAAAGTTAATTATGTTTGCTTTCCCCTCTCCCTTGGTGTTCATTACCTTTAAACGGAGCCACACATTGGCAGAAATAATTACCAGGTTGGTCAATGCAGGTGGCTCCATTCTTGCAGGGAAATGAAGCACACTCATCTATATCTGTTTCACATCTTGCACCTTTGAAAAGATGAAAGATTTGAACACTTACTAATACAATCAGGTGCCAGTTTTCTAATTCATTTGCACCATAAAAATCTCAAGCAACTGGTGAAGTTAACATACATCAGCCACATAAAGAGCCACACTACTGGTATCAGCATCCATTTAGCTCTTATCACCACAAATTCATAACAACGTGTTGCTGAGTTGCTAAATGGTTACTAATCTTCTGCATGTGTGTGTAAGCTTTGAAGGCCTTTTTAAATGTGGACTAATTTATCCTATGCTATGTAGTTTACAGATCCAGTCAGTGTTCCAGTTTGTTGCAATGCCAATGGAACATTAGACCAGAGCAGATAAAGAGAAATGAGAATAAAACACAAGCAAATTATTCAACAATGTCTTAATGGATTCTCTGTAGACTACTTCACTGCGGAAAACAAAGTTTACTGTGAAAACAACTCACCAGTAAAACCAGGCAGACAGATGCATCTATAGCCTCCAATGAGGTCTGCACATGATGAATTATGAAGACATGGAGAAGAGTGACATTCATTTATATTTGCTTCACAAGTTGTACCTGTAAATGTACAATCAGGCAAAGGGGAGAGAAGTAACTCCGTAGCACATTTAGTTAAAGATGAACATTTACTTTAACTGACTATATCTCACATCGTAGAATGTATTTGACATCCTTTTTATATTCAAATTCAGGCATCTATGATAGACCTTCATCTTCTAAATGTTTAAGTTGTTCACTGATTACCCAAAATGGTAGAACTACAGTCATCAAATAGATTCCTAAGGCTTAAAGCACAAATTTCCTATTATATGAATATAGAAGAATAGAAAACAAATTACATTGAGTATAATATACTTCAGTGCAGTGACATGAGAGGAAATATTTCTTGTGTTCATAATAAGGCAATAGATGTATTCCCAGAAAACTGAAAAAAAAATTCCGATATAGGCAAGAAGACAGTTTATTCCAATCAAGACTATAGCTAAAAATCCCATATAACTACTTGTGTAAAAATATTTCATTGTTAATATTTCTTAGTGAACTTAACTTTTTATCCTTTGAAGAATAAATGAAAAATTACATCAGTAGACAGGTTTGGAAAGTTAAAAGAATTTTAAGAAACAAAAAGGCAAGCAATAATTGTTCTGAATATAACCAGCAGTAGAAATGTAGTATTTTGCACTGTGACGTTTGAATTATGGATTGATTTGTATTTCAATGATTAAAAATGCATAGTGTTTAAATGGTGCTCTAAAAAACACCATGGATACACTTTAAATTCGTGATCTGCGCTGAAAGCAAAGAATAACTGCAGATATTAATGCATCCACTTATCAGAATGACTAAATTTTTCATATAAACTGTACAAATATGCCAAGAAGAATTCTTTTACCCCAAAGTGTTTTTTTTCCTCATTTCTATTGTATTAAAACCCAAAAGTTTAAAAAGCTTACAGCAGGCAGTATCTCCTATTTGCAAAATTTCACTGAACCCCACCGATCCATTTTCAACAGCCAAGCCACCAGTCAGAAGAAAATGCCTAGTTCCAGGCTATCATGAAAGCTAAACAGATAATTCAGTCAAAATGCACTTTCCCTAACTGATGTTTATAACTTCAGAGGACACCCATATAAATATACACACATCTCATCTGATATGTTAAAAAAGAATGGTATAAAACTCAAAGTAGATTTACAGAGGTATAGTTCTAGGGATATTTTTTTTATACCTTCAAATCCATCCTGACAGATGCAACTGAAGGCATTCAGATGATCAACACAAGTAGCTCCATTGTGACAAGGGTCACTAAGACACTCATCCACTTCGATCTCACAGTTATGACCTGGAAACAAGTGAAGGTTTCATTTCAGTAGGAACATGCCACTGGTGAGTCACCAATGCAAGCAGCAACAACAAAAGGAAATAATTGAGGTTAGAGAATTTTTATCAATGAGCCATAAATTGTCTTTGGGCAATTAAAGGCAAAACGTATACATAGAATACAATGTTCAACAAAGATCTGGTGAGAATTTTATAGATTCATTTATACATGTACTCACAAATTTGCACATTTGCATATTTTAAGGGCAATAAAGTCTAAAACATCTTAAAAGTATGTGTGGTATCTAAGACCAAATATTAACATATCAGTCTTTTCTATAAGATTATTTTTTCATTGATTTATCCATTTGTGGATTCATTATGAAAATATCTGTGGGAAATATTGAGAAATATTTTCATTATGGACATATTTTCATTTTTATAAATAAATAATTAGAAAGATATTGACATCTATTTGTAAGTATATGAAGGAAAAATATAGATGCTGATTTCTAGTTGTGAACAATGTATCTAATTTTTTTTCTGGTCTTTAAGGTAGGACAAAGCTCAGAAAGTATTTGCATTTTGTATATAAATTATCCAAATAGCTGATAATGGCAACAAATTTATTAAGACTTATGTCTAAATGATAGGTAGAAATGCCCTGACTGCTTTCACTACATTAAAGGCACAACTACTGCAGCTATTAAATTACAGATCATTACACCTAAATGGATGCCTACTTTAGGATGTAGAGCAATAAGTTAAGAGCTATGGAGTCTACTCTAGATCTGAATTCCTCTGGTTGTCTGTGTCCTCCTTGACTATCGAGAGAGATTGTAGTGTCATCTTACTCCGGTTTTAGGAGCCCTCTCAAAGTCCCTGGAGTTAGGCAGGATGGATCTGCATTGCAGGGCTGATCTGCCACTTGGGGAATTTCTACTGCCCTTGATATTTCATCACACAGCTGATCAAAAATATGTGTATCAGTATCTAGAAAGATTTCTTTTTCTCACTGTAATCTGGAATTGCCATGGCAATATGCTGACATGGCCAAACTAATTTTAATCTAGTCAGACTAATGACAATGATATGCAGGGTATATTTAAGCATTAACAGTCAAAGCTGCCTAGGATCTTGGATGCATATTTGGCAGTTGAGGCCCTTGTTACTGCAGACTTTTTATTACAGAGAGCACAAAGCAGACAAATTAAGGCCAACGTGCATATGGCTGGGAGTTCAGATCACATCAGTGTAAGACAGACACTATCTCTAAAATAGTGTAAAGAATTATTGGAGTGGAAATAGTCCCTTGTAGTCAGTATTTTTTACAACTGAATACACTTACACAGCCAAGTACTTTTGTGTGTTGGGAAATAAAAGTTGTTTCTCCCTGAGTCAGACGCACACTGCTAAATTATATCTATTGCTACTTTTGAATAACCTTTTCTCTAGTTTAGGACTGACTTAAACATGCTAAACAACACCACTTTGAACCCACCTATAAAGCCCGGTGCACAGAAACAAAGATAGCCACTCAATGTGTCTTTACAGATGCTGGAGGCTCCACATGGCTGTGATAGGCAGGCAGCAATATCTGCTTCACATAATTGACCAGTAAAACCTGATGAAAAAGAGAGTAACAAGCAACATAGGAACTTTATTAACACATTTAGTCTGGAAAAAACAGACACGAGATACACCAATTTATTGTGTACTTTTCTGTTCTCATGCTTCAAAATGTTATTTAGTATAAGGTAAACCATTCCAGTTTCCTTGAAAGTTTCAGTTTCACATATAAAACAATTCTAAATGGAATAAAGCCAATGGTAAAGCTGTACTTGCCATAATAATAAAACCCATTCAAGGTACAGTGAGTCTTCAAGAGAATTTGATAGAATGTCAAATTCTTAAAGTGGTTGTATGCTAAATTTCTATTTTTATTGATTTATCAGTAAGCAGACTGTTGATAAATGCCTTCTCATTTTTAGTATGGTGCTTTGTTACCACATAAAGAAATTATCCTATGCTTCTAAACCAGTAAAAAAAATATAAATTGTCCCAATACATTTCATTATAAAGCAGGGATTACAAGACTAGGCATCTTTGACAGCATATTAGTATTGATTTTTTTTGAACCAGTTGACTTATAGTTACTAGGAAACCTAGTCCTGTGAAAACTAAATATCTGTGTTTCCTATTGAGGGGTAGTTATGCACAACATTTAAAAAATAAATTTCAAAACCTAACATTTCACACTTCAGGTATATTGGCCATGATATAGTTTCTGAAGACATTGTCCAGAAAGAAAATAACAATTTTCATTGATAGCAACACCTGTATTTTTGAGCATACACAATAAAAAATGTTGAGGAAATATTGTTTCATTAAAAAAAATCAAAGCAGATAAATATATTTAATTAATTGATACAAAACAATTGAAATCCATGTGGATTGATATCAAAACACTTCGATACCAAACCTGGTATCAAAGTGCTGAATATAACTGTGAAGTTTCAAATTTGATACATTTTTGTTGTACCTTTGTTCATAAAATCTCGGTAATTTAAAGTATAAGAAGTGTAGCTTTCTGGTCTCCTAATAACTAAATACTTGAACATTTTCTAAATATTTTTAGTCCAACAAATATTAAAATAGAGTGGGCCAATTTATTATAATTTAAAAACTGCAGCTTGAAAAGCCTCTAAAGACTTAAACCAGAGATTTGGTTCTGTGAGCTAAATATAGTTAGTTGCAATGTCTTACAAACTTAGATATAAAGTCTGCCTAAAGATCTGAACTACGTATTTAATTTTACAACATATTTATAAAGTAATATCATGCTTCAGTAGCATAGGTATTGCCAGAACAGATTCTAGCATGCCATTAAATTGCCCCATATCTGACTTTGCGCTCGTCAATGTTTTAGAGCAAAAGGAAGTCTTTAGTCAAAGATGTTCAAATAAATCTGTATTCCTACAGTATAATGTGAAAGCTTTTAAAACTAAGTACAACCTTGTTTTAATAGCATTTATTATGTGCAAATTCAGAGTAATAAATTATGAAATTTTTAAAGTTCAGTGCTGCTTGGACCTAGTCTTCAAACTAAAGGAAATGTAAACCATGTCCTTAGGGCATGACTGAAGAGCTCTTGATCTGTAAGATATTTTTATTTTTGAACATCTTGTTACATGAGATAAGACAGAAACTTCTGACCATCAGAGTAGATTGTTGGAACATGCTGCCCTTTAAAAATTCTGGCTTGCAGAACAACCCTTTGAGGCATAAATACAAGACAATGCATATTAAAACTGCCCTACACATGCAGTTATTTTGGTTTCTAAATCAGAAGATGCAGTAAGATGTCTCCAAGCTATGTTTCAATTCCATCCCAAACACCAGCTGTGCAACATTCTCACACAGCTGAAGTTTTACTCCCTGTTGATTGCTATTAAAAATTTAAGTCTCTCTTGGTTTTGCCTTTGCAAGTAGCTGTTAACATCTGCTTACTGAAGTACTACATAAAACTCATATAAAAATTATGATAAAGAAGTAAAATGGAAACATTGATCAATGATGATAATAGCTGTACACAGATATATGTATGTGACTGTCATCTAAGTAGAGATAATGAATACAGAAAAGTCAACACGTTTCTTTTTTACAAAATAAAAATGAATATTCATAATAACTTTATAGACTTGAAATAAATTTCTTAACCTATGTATGCTTTTATTTCTGTATTTTGTATTAATTCTATCTGAAGTTGCTATAATAAGTTGAAGAACAAAGAGTGGTGAGTTCAGGGCTCCATTTTGATATTAAACATCTGGTTTCGATTAAGTTTTCCATCAGAACAGATTCACCTGCAGAACTTAATAATACACTATTTTCTATAAAAAAGAAATGAGGAAGTGTCTATTTTTCTGCTACACCTATCCATTTACTTCATAAATTTAGATAATGGAAATTTAGCAACAGAGTAATTTTTTTTTTTCCCAGAAATGCTGCATTTACATTCTTTAGACATTTCTTTCTGACACAGCCAAATGACTCCTGACAAAACTGATTTTTACTATTCAGACTGTGACACAAACTCTCTAGGGTGATCATTGCATTGTGATCCATTCTGACAAAGTCCAGTCACACAGTGATTTATGGCAATTTCACTACATGGCTCCTTATATTCTGGATGGCAGGTACATCTGAAGCTATTAACTGAAACCTCACATTAAGGGTTATTGTCAGAGCCAGCAGGATTTGATGTGCATTCATTCTCTCTTATTGAACAAATACTGCTTCTGGGGAAAAAGTTATAAGGTTCCTGTTAAAATTATATCTGAGAAAAGCTTAAACAGTCTGAAAGAAAGAAATGGCAGAATTTAATAAATTCATTTAAAACCTGGACAGTATTTTTGTTAATGGTTTTCCAATTTCTCCTTATTTATACTGGATATGATAATAATTACATACAAGCCATTTTATTTAGTTTTTGGAATAGACTGATTACTATTGCTTTTTTTCATTCAACACCTATCATAATGAAATCCTACTTTTCCTTGTGTCCTCTAGAATTTCAAATATAAAAATTGTACGCACTGCAAAAATTATAAAAAAAGAAAAAAATGTACAAATAATAATAGCACTAAAAAATCATCACCTCTGCAAGTGTGTTGGTTTTTTTGTGGCCAGGTTTTGGTAGCTGGGAGCTACAGGAGTGGCTACAGTGGTAAGCTGCCAGAAGCTTCCTCCATGTTCAGCAGATCCACTGCCAGCCAGCATCCACTGCTGACCAAGGATCAGCCCATCAGAGGTGGCAGTAACGCCTCTGTGATACCATTTAAGAAGGAAAAAAAGTTACTGAACAGGTGTAACTGTGCTCACAGAAGAGAAGACTGAAAATATGTGAGAGGAACAATTCTGCAGAGGACAAGGTCAGTGAAGAAGTAAGGGGAGGATGTGTTCCAGGAGCTGAGATTCCCCTGCAGCCCATGGAGGTCCATAGGGGTGCAGAGATCCATCTGCAGCCCATGGGTCTCCTCCGCATGAAAGCAGGAGGACCCACATCAGAACAGGCTGTTCTTTAAGGACCGCACCCTCTAGGAAGGGACTCGGGTTGGAGCAGTTAATGAAGAATGCAGCCCTGGGATGGGCTCACACTGGAGAAGTTTGTGGAGGATTCTCCCATGGGAGGGATGCCACACTTGAGCAGGTGAAGGACTCCTCTCCCTGAGCAGCAGCAGAAACAAGTTGTGAAGAACTGATCATAACCCCCATTCTTCAGAAGGAAGGGATGGAGGGAGGAGTATTTTTAATATTCTGTTTTACTTCTCATTGTCTCGCTCTGATTTTGATTAGTAATAAATTCAGTTAATTTGCCCAAGTTGAGTCTGTTTTCCCTGTGACAGTAATCAGCAAGTGATCTCTCCCGGTTCTTATCTCAACTTACGAGCCTTTCCTTATATTTTGTCTCCCCTGTCCATTTGAGGAGGGGAGTGATAGAGTGGCTTTGACGGGTACCTGCCATCCAGCCAGGGTCAGCCCACAACAGCATGAAAGGCCAGGAAAACAAACAATGTTTTTGCTTCAGATAATACAACAGGAAAGTTTTTTATTGTGATCTAATAAATAGATGTGATTGTTGTATTGAAGTAACCCATCACAACTATAGAAGATACAGTGGAAGATGCAATTTCCTTTGTTGTATTCGTATTGCATGTATGGTTTCTGTAGCTCAGAGATTAAAACCCATTAATTCTTGGTAAAGACAATTCAAACTTCAGCAGTTAGATATAATAACAGAATTACATTCTAAAAGTTTAAAAACTTTATCTTTCAAAATTAAAGAGACTGAAAAATTATATTAATCTTTAAGACCACTTTTGTGTTCTCTGAAGGCTGTTCATTTTCACAAGCAGAAATTCTGATCTAACATGCACAACAATCTGAAAAAAATTATGTTTTGTTCCTATGAAAAAATTTTTTTTTTTTTTTTTTAATTCTCAGTCCAGCTTAGGGATAAGTCAAAACTTGTGTTTATGTACACATAACCAAAAAAAAAAAAGTACTATCATGAGTATTTATGGTGTTTGTATATCAGTTTCTTTCCTACATATTCCAGTTTGGAAATAAATAAATAATCCAATATAAAATACTTTCAACAGATTTGGAATTCAATTTTCTGTCATTTAGGTTTGAACTGAAGTATTTCAACAGTTTTAAACCTACTACAAAGTTTTATCAACTAAGAAATAATTGAAAAAAAAAAAAGCTTTTAGGACAAAAGTCAGTTTTTACCCATCATGCCAGCATTTTCTGGTGAAATAACATTTCATTGGATATTCCTCAGAAAGCTCTACCGGAAGCTGAAAAGTCATCATTACAACTCACTTTGAATTTTGTATTATGATTTTCTGATAGAAGGACTGGAAAAATAATTTTCCAGGAAAAAACGTCCATACGCCATTTAAGCTCAATTAAGTCTGGAGAGGAATCTTAAACAGCAGTCAGTCCACCTTCTGTGAAAACCAACAATGATGGCAAGCCGATGCACCTGACACTGGCAACAAAAGATAATCTGGGCTACCAATGGATTTACCCTGAGATCAATTCTGATTCATATAGTTCCCAGTGGACAGACCTCACAGGCAGACCTTGCAGAATCAAAAGTGTGCCCTTTATACACCTGAATCCACACTCCTTTCTGGCCCTCCTCTAAGCTTTTACTAAGCAATTACTGGTGGCCAATTTGTCCTGGTCACCTCTGTGCTAGAGTAGAAATTCTTGGCACAGGCCCATTAATTTCCCTTCACTGATATATTTGCGGGGGCTGCTCGACCCTGGAGATTCGTTTTTACCAACACATGCTTTAGTTATGCTTTGACATGGGCATTGTTAAAGGGCATTGTTATTTCCATTGCATGAATGAAGTCCATGATGGAATCATTCTGCGTACCCAAATGTAATTTATCTGATGTATTTACAAGTTAAAAAATTGTCAGATTAAACTGAGTTCTTTAACAGTAACAAGCTGTTCTTTAACAGTTTGGTCACTACTTGCTGAACACCAGTACTTTTCTGATAATTATCTTCATTTGCCAATGAACTCTAGCATTATGGATAACAACTTTTTCTGATGTGTCATGATCAAAGTCTGAGCATCTACTGCTCCATACAGAAGCACAAATCCTTTAGAGCAATAAATATTAATAGGCGTTGTGAGATAGCTATTGGTTAACACACACATTCCAGTCATGTCCTGTGCTGACATTGTACATAGAGTTTATGTCTTAATACCATATTTTAAAGTACTGTGTTTATATCGGTTTAATTTAATAAATTTAATCAACTTTATTAAGGTAATATGACAGCAAGGCAGGTAGGACACAACCTCACTGACAAGCAGTACAGTCCCACGGCACCCAAATGAGAAAACTGGGGCAGGCCCATTGCTGGTAACCATGTCTGCCACAGCACAGTAGCGACCAGCCAGCCGACAGTGACAAGGTGGGTCTGAGATGAAGCCTGGAAGCCAGCAAGGCAAGGTCAGATTATCAGGTCTCTACTGGTACACTCTGACATACGGTGGGGAACTACATCACTTCTTACACAAGCAGAACTTCTGGACAGTATCTCAGCATGTAGATTTTTTTTCCACAACAACAGTACATGGCTGAATCGCACTCAGCTTGAGTTCTCTGGATATGTTTTTGCAAATCGCTACCTGGTTGCGATTTAATAATTTGTTTAATAAACAAATATATTTATATATATTTGTTTATGACTGCCAAAGAGGATGCATCTTTGCTCAGATGAATCTTCTTTCTTTTCCAGAACACTGCTAGAGTTTTTGCCTTTTTCTTTCCCAGATTATGCCATCTGCAAATTCAGCCGTGATATTCCTAATTCAATCATCCAAGTCACTGATAATGAACATTGATGAATTGCACTAGTGGACTCAAAACACTGCCAGTGACTTTCTTTTCCACATTGAATCACTATCATGTTTTGGTACTTTTTTCCACTGAGTTACATGTTGTTCAGTGGTAGTATCACTGAGACAGTGTTCGCTATGTTACCTTATAAAAATGCTGAGGAACTCAAGATATAAACAACCTATTTCCTCCTTATCCCAAAGGTTTATTACCACCTGACAACAGAAATTGCAATGGTTTCACACATTTTGCTTTTGAGAAATTCATGTTATCAAATGGCCATTATATTTTTGTTGGCATCAGATGCTTATAAATAGTTCATTTTCACATTTTCTCTAGTGTTTTTTCAAGAATTCAAGTTAGACCTGACAGTTCTATAATTCACCTCTGCTCTTTTCTACCTTTCTGTTATTTGACCTATCCACAATTCAACAGCTCTGAAGTTGCTCTGAATCATTTCTAAATACCACAGTTGAAGTCGTGGCCAAACAGACTTTTTTTCGTATGTATGTGAAAATATGAAATAAACACATGAAATGTATGGATTTTCATCTGTGCACTATAGATTCTTTTGTGACTGGTAAAATTTTGAAGATTATTCTGGGAGTTATCAAAAAAACACCTGAAGGACAACACAGCCATCATGGTTTCATGAGGAGAAAGTCCTACTTGTCAAACTCAATTTCCTTTTATGACAAGGTGACACAGCTAGTTGACCAAGGGAAAATAGTTGATTTAATCTTTTCGGATTTGACTAAAGTTTTTGATACTGCCTCTGACAGTATCCTGCTGGACAAAATGTCCAGCACGCAGCTGGATAAACACATCATGTGGTGGGTGAGCAATTGGCTTGTGCCATGGGCACAAAGAATTATATTGGTTGATGTAACATTGGTTGGCAACTAGTCACTAGTGGGGTTCTGCAGGGCTCCATCTTAGGCCCAGTTCTCCTCAGCATCTTCATAAATTACTTGCACACAGGACTCAAAGGAATACTAAGTTTGCTGGCAGTATTAAACTGGGAAGAGTTGTTGACTCCTTGAAGTCAGGGAGGCCCTGCAGGGAGACTTTGACAGATTAGAGAGATGGGAAATCACCAACCATATGAACTTCAACAAGGGGAAGTGCTGGATTCTGCACCCAAGATGGGGGCAGCCCCGGGAGTTCATACAGACTGGGGAATGAGAGGCTAGAAAGCAGTGCCATGGAAAAGAACCTGGAATTCCTGGTCAATGGCAAGTTGAATATGAGTCAGCAGTGCCCTGGCAGCCAGGAGGGCCAACCCTGCCCTGGGGGACATCAGGCATAGCACTGCCAGCCAGTCAAGGAAGGGGATTTTCCTGCTCTGCTCTGCACTGGGATGGCCTCACCTTGAATACTGTGTGCAGTTTTGGGTGTCACAATACAACAAAGTTATAAAGTTGTTAGAAAGTGTTCAAAGAAGAGTTACAAAAATGGTGAAGCACCTTGAAGGGAAGCCGTATGAGAAGCAGCTGAGGTCACTTGGTCTTTTGAGCCTGGACAAGAGGAGATGAGTGGAGACTCCATCACAGTCTCAAGCATCCTCATGAAAGGAAGCAGAAGGTTAGGAACTGATATCCTCTCTAGTGATCAGTGACAGGACCTGAGGGAATGGTATGAAATTCTGTTATGATTGGTTTAGGTTGGATATTAAGAAAAGGTTCTTTACTCAGAGGGTAAAGGGGGTTGGACACTAGAACAGGCTCCCCAGGGAAGTGGTCATGGCACCTGCCAGAGTTCAAGAAGTGTTTGGACAGTGCTCTTGGACACACTGGGGTTCTTGGAGCTGTCCTGTGAAGGGCCAGGAGTAGGACTTCAATGATCCTTTTGGGTCCCTTCCAACTAGGGATATCGTATTGATGTCTTTACGTAGAATTCTCTGTCCCTTCCTTTGATCTCAGTTGTAGATGGAAGCTGGTGGTATCATTCTCACTTTTAACCCTTTTTTTTGAATGTAAGTAGATGCTATCAAGTGTGTTAAGCGGGTGTTGCTTAATGCTTGTGGAAAGTTTTTATATTTTAAGTCCTCCTGGGCAATTGTTTAAGAAGACGTGTTGCTGGAGCTACAGATCACATCATATTTGGCACACAGTCCAGTGTTCTGTGCATCTTGAGATGAACTTAGCTTGAAGTTGAGTATGGGGCATCTTCCCAAACATCTACCAGAGACCACCAGAGACCCCTGAAGAGGCCCATGCAGATGAAGTAACAAATATAACATAAGGCCATGCAAGTTAAATGACTCTACATTAGGTAGGGGTAACTCTGTATTAGATGGGCAGGTCTATGTATACTTTAGTATATCAAATCTTTTGCTTTTTACTCCCTGGTGTGCTTGATCTGTGTAAAATTTCCAACTTGCACCCTGTGCAGAATAAACAATGTCTTTTTTCTAAACCTGACTATTAGTCCCTGTTTAGAGAGTTCCCCAAATCCAGCAACACTATGATTCTATAATTATTCCTTTATTGTATGGTCAAAAACTTTTCTTATAGACAGGGAAATGCTGAATTTTTTTGCTTAAGGTCACACAGAAAGAATATTGAAAACTTCTTGGAATTTATGTCAACCACTTTTTCTCTTTATTAGGAAGCAGATTGATACTTTCCTTTTTATCTTCTAAAGAATTATCCAAATATCACCTACCCAGATACACATTTCTTCTCATCTTATTTTTTTATCTTTTTTTTTTTTTTTCCGGTTTCAGGATTCTTCATCTCTTCTTGAATATAGAGCAAAACAGCAGAACAGAAGTTCTGTACTAGAAAGTTCTTTTAAAAGGAGTGACTGACCTTTCTGTAACTTTCTTTCTCTTCATTCTCCTGTCTAGAATTTCTAGACAGTGACAGCTAATAAGTGCATCATTTCTCTTTCAGCTATTTGACTTCAATGACCATTTCTACTGGTTAGGGCAAGCTGGACCTTAAGCCATACAATTTAATGAGAAATGTAGGAGAATTATTACTCTAAAGTGTTTTTCTTTAAAAGAAACCCCTTAAACCTAGCCGGAAGGCCACAACGGCCAAATACATCTTCCAATACTGTAAGAACAGTTTTGTCAGTTCCACTAAAAGATGGATTAGAACTAGAGAAAAAGGATTAAGGAAAAACAGAGGCATACTCCATACATCTTACAGAAATACACCAGAAGACTTACAGTTATTACAACAGAAGTTTGATTACTGTACCACAGCAGGCAGCTTCTCTATTATTTACATTAAGAAGACACAGAATAAGTTTTTATTCTGACTGTACTTGCTGGTTTGGAATGTGTCAGACTATCTTATCATTTTGTGGTATGATGCATTAGAATAGGAGCTCATACTGTTTTACAACTGCAGAATAATATAGGCACAAAAAGAAAAATTAAAAAATAAAAACCTTATGAAATAATAGCATTTAACCATTTTCATTTTATCATGAGGACTGCAAAATGGTCACTGTTTTCTGCTTCTTTTGGGATGATGTCAAGGTCTACCAAGAAGGTGATAGGTGTCATAGAACATAATTTGATTGTTATTAGGAGTAGGTAATTTATTACCCTTCTTGTAATTGATATGCAAGGCCTATGGCATTTAAAAATTCCCTTATGAACAATATAAAAATGAGAGTAAGAAATTGCTTAGTAGAAATAGTTTGATTTTTCCATATAATTTTTTGTTGCATCATCTTGTACATAGATCAGTCTAATATGATAACACTTACTGAAATAATACTTCAGGACCCGACAAAAAGCAAAACTTCAGCAGATAATTAAAGCCTAAGTTACAGAGACATACCCTTCTCTTCCCTTTATAAAGTGACTGCAGATGATACTTTGATAACTTTTAAAAAATAAATATTTGAGATATTGGTTTCCAAAGCAAACAAAATCAATTAGAATTGGGTTAAAAGCAATGCTTCTAGAAGGTCTGTAGGGGGGAAAAAACAAACAAAAAACCCACTAAAACCAAACAACATAAGCAATTACAAAAATACAAAAAGCGATAACAATAAATTGTATGAATTTCCTAACTTCTGAATTACAAAAAATTCAGCCTAACCTCGTAAAAAAAAAGATCAGTGAAATATGAGGCTCCCAGTAAAATCAGCACAAGCTGCTGTGGGCAGGGTTGCTATTCTTACTCAGTCACATTTCAGAGGTATTGCCTGGCTTTCAGAATTCATGTGACAAGAATAAGGAGATAAGAAGATGTGTGATATATTACTGTTTTAAATAAAGAGCTCTTCAATTTGATATTTTTATTTTAGAGATTAACTAATTTGCCACAGAAAATAAGTTCAATGAGTTTATTTAAAAGAGAAACTGTTGTTTCTGAAGTACCACATAAAGTTGGGTTCACGTTTCCTCAGGAGTGTAAAAGTTTTTAAAGTAGAATTTAGGAAGATAAATATTAAAATAAAAATAACTGTATACAAACTTGCTGTTCATGTCATTCACAGTGTTGAGATTGGAAAAATATTGGGATTGATCTATTTCTTAGAATTTGCTGAAAAGCAATCCGTTGGACAGAGAGAAAGTACACAGCCATTTCCTCTCATCCATCATATATTTTCTAGTTTATGTTTTGTAAATTTGAAAGATAATGAGATCCAAATATGACCCTTCATTTCTCATCCAATTAGAGCACCATATGTTACCAGAAAAGGGTTTGGGGGGGAAGAGGGGGAGGGGAGGAGGGAAATAAAAAAAGATTATTTCTAGTAAAAAATAGGTAAAGGAAAAAAAATTGATGATGAAATCTCATAAAGCAACAGCTACAGACTTTGCTGAAGGTCTGGTAATCCATTTCTCTTAGCTGACAATGTCAGGAATTTTATATAATATTTTCACTCCTTACTAATGCAAATAGATCAACAGGAAATAAAAACTGAACAAATGTTAATTATTTTCAGTACATTGCAGAACCAGATTAGTTTGAAAGTGAGTGGTCAAAGAAAGAAGTTATTTTAGGGAAGGGTAGGAAAGCATAAAAACAGGGCAAAAAGCATGGATGAAGAATTAAGTGAGTGTATAGAAATGTCAAACGAAATGAATAAATATTATTCAAAATAAATTATGTTAGTATTCCTAAAAAATTGGCAGTAGAATAAGTTTCAAAATAAGTATTTCAATTTTCTTCATATAAACAGACTTCAGTTGTTTTTGTGTTTTTTTGTGTTTTTTTTCTCTTTGGTTTTGTGGGTTATTTTTGTTTGTTTGTTTGTTTTTCTTTAATCAGATATTGGCAAACAACATAGCAGATCATAATTCCAAGAACCTTTGGATCCTGTATTAGGAATTTAAATATATTTAGATATGTAGTGGGCAAATCACTTGTTAGTTACATACTTTCCAGAAATAGAAGTTTTGGACAAAACTATTGTTAAAGATGTCAACCAAACATATAAAAATTATGTTCAGTAGACACATCATTCTAACATTGGAAAGAGGCCAGAGACTGATTATCACTTTAACTGCTTTACAAAAAGTATGATTGCAAGCATATTGACTACAATTTTAGGTGTTTATAGTTGTTTTCTGGAACATGATGTCTGAAAATAAACAATTTGTATATTTAATATCAGGAAAATAGAGAGAGACAGAGATTACATCAATGTAAATCTTATTAATTTCTTATTAAATGTGAATGGGCTAATTCTGTGAGCAAGAGGCACTTAAAAATGGAAACATACTCCATTAAGAAAAACATAGAGATGCCAAATATAAGAAGCAGCAAATTAAAAATTAGTCACAATTTGGGAGTTAAATCCTTTATTAAAAGAGTATATCCTTGGTGAATTGTAAAGCACAGCTATGATGGTTTTATAACAGGTCTTTAAAATAACTGTTTAATATTGAGAGAACAGATCATTCTTTTCCATCCTCTTATTGCCATTACAGTAGTTTCACAAATAAATAGACTCAAGCTAAAGTCTGTCATAGAGATATTTCCTCATCTGGGGAATTTGTAATGGGTATTACAGCATTTCTCAAGACATCACTGTTTTGTGTCTGCTTTTGCTAACAGTACCTCAATGTTTTATTATCCACTTTGAAATAAATGCTGTTTTACTACCAGTAAAATGTCATTTCTTTAAGTCATCTGCTAGGGTTGAAGGATTGAATTGACATTGCAAATGAGCTATTAATCAATTTTTTTTCCTCTAGTTTTTAGCCTCATAAATGAGAAGACATTTTTGGGGAAAAAAAAGAAAAAAAAAGAGAGAGAGAGCCTCTTGTTCTTGTTTTTCTTGTTCTGTTGAAGTAAAATTTAATTTACCACAAGTGATGCCTAAAGGTTTGCTGAGTATTTTGTAGATTTTTATAGTTTGAGAAGTATAGGTTTTCTTGCTCACATATTAAGTGATGTTAGAAGTTACTAAAGTGATTTTCTGACATATTCTCAGGCTTTCTGAAGGTCATGACGTTTTGCAAAGGCACCTGCAAGATAACTTGAAGACAAAACAACAGAAGGACCCAGAAACCCTTGAACCTAGGACCCTGATGGGTGGGACACCAAGGGAAATGGTTATAGATATCTTGTATGTTAATTGTTAGGAACATTATAAAAACTATAACATCACAGGGGGCAGGGTTCTCTGAGGATCATTCCTGTTGTGGGTATCCTGGAGGGAATCAGCGTGCTTCTAGGCCTTACAGAGGCCATGCACCCCCATTCTCCCAATAAAGGTATCATCCATCTTTCTCCACTAATGTTGTTCTGAGTGCCTACCTTCCAGGATTTTAGGCATCACTGGCATGAAGCACTATACCGATAAATATAGGAATACTGGAAGAATACTTGAATTAAAAAAAAGAAAGTAACTTACTAAAGCTATGACACCTAAGAAGTTCGTATCCTTTCACAACAGTGAGAAATTTGCCATGTGCTCTCTCAACCATGTTTACTTTTTATTTCTTCATCACAGCCTGCCTTAATGTCAAACACTAGTAGAATACTTTTTAATGAACTTTGCAAAGTATATTGCTCTTTTCCTTTGCCTTGTTTCCTATTTTCATATAACGCTTTCATCTTTTTCCTTCTACATTTGGTTGCATGCTTATTTACATTGCCTAGTATGTGCTGATGTATAATGAATTGTTTTCAATCTTATCTTGCAAATTTTCTTCTTCCTTCTTCATTTACTTATTATTTGCAAAAACTGTACCTAAAAGGCATATCTATTTCAAGAAATGTTTTTATTCTTTGTATTACTTCTTACCTCTTCTTGATTTACCAAATGTGTATATATTTCAGTCTTTCAGTGCAAAAGCTCACTAAATGCTTATTTGTGTAAGAATAATACAATGAATTATCACAGAAGTAGAAACTGCAGAGTTTTATTTGCTCTTAATACCCTTGTGTCCACTTTTTAGCAGAGAATGAAGATTATGTTTAAAAGTTGAAATCTTAGTGTGTTTTGGGGAACATTATAAACAAATAGAGGGAACAGTTGCAAGTGTATTACAGGGTACACAGTTGTGTATTACATCATAGTGCACACTTTGAATATGTAGTGTCTGCACAATTGCATGACCTCTGGAGGAATGACTTAATGTGTACTTTTTTAGCAGCATTTTTATTCACATAAATCTCAAATAATTTCATTTGCATGCAACATGTACATTAAGATTTGCATTAAAGCTTAAAGAATGTATGGCAACTTAATCCAAAAGTATGACAATTACAACTGAGGAAACTTAAAACTTCACTGTACTGTCATTTTTTTCTTCTAGTAACAAAATTAATAACAAAAGTAGAGAGAGATGTGTAGCTTGATTTACATAGGGAATTGGAAAGGCAAAAGTGAGGAAACCAGTGGGTCAAGATAAGGACAATATAATGAGTTACAAAAAGAAATTTAAAATACATCAAATGCAAAGGCAGTCACTCTCCACCTCCCACCAATGCCCATATGGTCTCTGAGCAACAGCTACCTTAGAAAAAAATCTCCCCAGGCTTTTATTGCTGCCTGTATTAAATATGGGTCAGGATATCTTTTTGGTCCATTGGAGTCAGCTGCTCCAGCTGTGTCCACTCCCAGCTTGTAGTCCACTCCACCCTACTCACTGGGAGGGCAAAACGAAGAACAGAGATGACTTCAATACTATGCAAGCACTGCACAGCAACAGCCAAAATATTTCTGTGTTAACAACATTGCTCTGGTCACAAATCTAAACACAGCACGGTAAGGGCTTCTGTGAAGAAAATTAGTTCCATCTGAACCAGACCCAGTACACAGATCCAATCAATTCTTTGTTCACGAGGAATACCCATTAAAGACTTTTTTTTTTTTTTAATATTTTCCAGACTTTCTGGAGAAAATCAGTGGCTAATTATATATCTCATTACAAATAATGAATAATAGTTTTGGTTTTATTTGGTGTTTTTTTTCCTTAATGAGACACTGACAGAGAGAAGGAAAATAGATACTGAAGATAGAGAACTCTTTCCAAACCTACTGGATGATATGAATAATGTTCTGTGTGGAAAGGGCAGGTTACAAAATTGCATTCTAGATTTCACCCTAGGTTCTCCTTTTGCTTAGCCTTGATATTATCTTCCCTCTATCACTCTCTTAGTATGAGGCTAGAAGGACTATCAGTAGTATTCTGCTGCATTATCACATATAATTTTTTGATGTCTTTGCTGATACTTACACAAAATTCTAGTAACCATCCTCCTATAGCAATGTATGAGTTTCATGAGGACAAAATAAATTGAATACATTATTTCTTACATCTTAGATTAAATGGCACCCCTTCCTGTATGAGGCTTAAATAGTGCACTGTAAACGTTACTGGAGAGTAGAGAAGAAGGATGGGTTAACCATTATGCTGCAGAATGAAAAAGTAAAGAAAAGAATGACCTCGGAAGATTATTATTTCTACTTTCTTATATTAAAAATATTTTATCATACTTTTGAATGTTTTTTTCTACTTAAAAGAGAGCTCTCAACATTTGTCAATTTTAGAATTGTTGCTTTTTTATGCTATGTCTTCTGTGACTAAGCTGTTACATATAATGTAACAAACAGTTGAAGTTTGCCTAATTTTGTAAAGGGTTCCATGAGAAAGTGAAGCAAACAATCAGACCTTCAGTGATAGCAAATGGTAGCAAAAGATCTCTATTATAAAAATATCTAAACATAACAATAGTCTCAAAACCAAGAAGAATTACTAGAGTTTCTATAACTATATTTAATATTTCATGGATATCAGGGAAACAAATAATGCTAGTGTATGGATTAGCTGTAAGTGTAAGGCAGAACTCCTGGGAAGAACCCCTAATGATTTTCCCTGTCATTCACTGCTTCCAGATACTGCTTTTGCATGAGTCAGTTATGTGGGCAGGTCCTCAGGACCCAGCTGCACAACCTCGCCTCTCCAGCACCTTTGCCTTTGAGTCAAGTCAGCCCTTGTCCTGGGGGAAGAGTCAACACTGATATCTCCTGGATATGACTGCCCACAGAAATGTCACTATTAAGACTTTGAAAAATAGTGAACATCATGTGAACATATCGACCTCTATTTCCCTAAAATAGTGAGTCCTCTAATACTGCTACAAGCAGTTCTGTACTTTTTTCTATATGAATACTCAAAGTATCTTCTGCGTTAGTCTGCTGAACAAACTTTCTACCACTGATTAGATGGACTTGTTTAGAAATAATGCATCCTAGTGCAAGTTAGGATGTCAGGTATAAGAAAAACAAATAACTTACAAATTGCATAAGTGAGTTGTGACCTGAAGCAAGAAACTGATAATTGGAATTTTAAACTAGGCATCAGGCAATCTTTTTGGCAAGTAGAGCAGTTTGTAAAAAAATGCTAGACTTTTTTATCAAGCAACTTTGAAAAGAAACATAAAAAACCCCCAATATTAAATTTCTATGTTAAGCATGATTGTGCAGTAGCAGTGTGAAGAACTGAATGATTTTGTAAACATTTCCCATCTGTAATCTTGATTTTTCACTTTATTTTTTTCAGTCACTGCATGTAAGACTTTCAGTAAGGTCTCTTCCTGGAGTAAAAATTTTCATGTGCAAGTGTCTACTTCGTAATAAGGGTTGCCAGACAGGTTTGAAAGAACGTACCATCTTATTTCATGGTACAGTAAATTTTAATAACATCAACACTTTCCAAAAAGGAAGAATTTGATTTACAATTTTTCTCTGTGTGAGTTTACTCTTAATCAGAAGTATTGCGCTTTGATTCAGTGTATTAAGTTGAACGAAAATTGATTTTAGATTGAACCCATCAATCCAAGTATCTCAACTGCTAGGATTTTCTGCTTCAAAATCAGTCTACTTTAGCAATCATGCTAATCATACACTAATCCCACTGAAAAAAAGAAAAAAAGATATATTTATGCATTCATTTAGGTGTAGCAGGGATAATACATCACTGAGGAACAAACAGGCATGGGAAAGAAGCTGTGTAGTAGATGTAATATTTTGTGAAAAGACAAAAATTATGCACCCAGCTTTTAAGAGCAGAAAAAAGGAAGCTCTTTAGGGAGAGAATATTTCTTTACAGACTTCCAGCAGTTTGTTCCCTTTAAAACCTCCAAGCATTTAAGTATATTGAAAAAGTCAGAGGATTCCTTAGTATTGACTTAAACAGTTGTTGGTTGTGAATTTGCCTAATAGCTTGCCAAACCTTCTAAATAAATTGTCTAGTTAACATCACATTCTGTGGCAACAAATGAAGAAATGTAATCTCATCTGTTAAAAGTTATTTTATGTTTCTAAGTTTCTGTCAAGCTTTTCTTCTACAAACTTAAAGGGTCCTTGCTTTTCCATAAGGAACTTCATATTCCATTGAATACTTTTGATGTCTTTCTGATATATTGTAAAAATTCAGCATCTAGTAGATTAAAATTTCCTTACATATCACTTAAATATTGCGTGTGAACAAGCTATAAACTTTGAAGAGAGGCTTCTCACTTCTTGTTTAAACTCTGCTTCTCTACCATACCATTTCAAGGCAAGGTTTCCAGATGACAGACTACTGTTGTCACAAACTATAGTGTTTGTTTTTCATTTTATCTTTCCCCTTTTTAAAATTCAATATAAGTAGGAAGCCGTTTGATAATGGAACAATAAATTAACACTTCTGGAAAAAATGATAACTGGTAAATTCTTAAATATTCATAAAATTTCTGCCTTTGGAAAGATCCTGCATATAAACACTTTTATTCTTTTCAAATACAAATTTGCTTGATAAAAAATGACATCCTAATAAAGATTATGTAGAACATTTTTGGATCTCGTCAAAATGCTTGCAGTCTTAAACACGGCACATAGGTACAGATAGTTCAATTCAAATTTGCCTTAAAGTATTACATTTGTAAAGTGAAAAAAATTGAGCAAAGATTCCTTATTTAATAATAGAATCACAGGACAAATTATGTTGGAAATGACATATCTAGTCTCATACTCACTCAGGTAGATCAGGTAATTGTCTTGTCAGTATTTGAGTATGACTCCATGGATGGGGATACCACAAATTTTCTAAACAATGTGTTCCAATAATTAACCACCTTTGTTCTGTTGTTTCATTTTATTCGTTTTTTTGCCTTGTATCAAATTTTCTTGTGAACACGAATTCTGACTTGTGTCCATTGACTTCTTCCCTGACACAATTTTGATCTTTGAGAAAAGCCTTGCTCTGTCTTCCTTGTATCCTCACATGTGGTAGCTGTAAACCAGTAAAATATCTTAGCCTTTTCTTCAGGATGAAGTAGTCCAGTTACCTCAGCCCCTCTTTGTACATCAGGTTCTTCAGACCACTGGCAATCTACATGGCTCTTTTATGGAATTGTCTCAGTAAGACAGTGTCCTTTTAGCAGAGAATACTTAGGTACAGTACTTTAGATGGAGTTTCACAAGTCGAAAAATCATTAATATTTGCCCACCATCAGAGATGAATACCTCCAGGCCATGAGTGAATGTCTGGATGCTTCCCCAGAGGGGAGTTATCATTTGTGTAAGGAAAAGAAACACTACCCACTTCAAAGGATTTACCTCTTTACTTGTCTTGTTTAACACCCAGCTGGTAGCCTGAGGTGTGGGGTCTGCAGGCCATTAGCACCTGGGTGGCCACTCTGCACATTGTTAGCAAAGTACCCTGCTGATTGTTTGAGCTACAGTATTGACAGTCCAGTCTCTCATTGGAGGGAGAGAGTGTGGGAATGAGTCTCTGGGCTGTGGCCTCCTTCCAGCCCTGTTTACTTCTCCTTGAATCTGAGGTGATGAGACAATAGCATCTTAAATCCCTGTCCAGAGGCTTAAAACCCAGTCCAATTCCCTGAAACCCCAGTATCATATCCGTGTGGGCAGTGGGCTTTGGTAATCTTAACAATGTTTAACCCATACAACTCTTACAACTCCTCATCCATTCCCAGGCAGAGCTTCATGCACTCCAACCGGTCATGGACAGAGAGGATAAATGCTGCCTCTTCATCTGCTGTGTCTTTCTTTTGTAAAGAGCCTGTATCCTTCCATTCCAACACTCATTCGTTCCACCATGTAATGTCAATAATATCATAGCCATGCAGGCATGTGCACATCTCCAACTCTTCTTGTATATTCCCCACGCTGAGTGCATTTATGTACAGGAATATAAATTGGATTTCTGAGCAAGCTGACTTACTGGTTGGAATTCGTTTGTGCTCCCCTTTGGGTGTTCTACTGCCTTCCTGCAATCCCTAAATACTGTCTAAATCATTAATTTTCATCCTCTGTTTTGTAGATGGGCTAATTCTTAATAAAGACTGTATCTAACAAGTGTTCAAAAATATTAATAGAAAATGTTTGCAGCCAGAGATGTCATATGCGTACTTCTTACAGCCTTTCAATATTAATTTTGTGATTATTATCATTCGTTTGCAGTATAACAGGGAGATGCCTTCATACTCATTGTTGTGTTTGTGATTTCACAAGGCAAAATACACTGACAAAATGAGATGTGACATTTGCTTTATCCACAATGGAAAGAGTAATGAAATATAATCACAGCCTTTGTAAATGAAAAAGTAAAACTAACCTATTACAGGAACATATAAGAATTCAGTCTTAATAAATTAGCCAAAATAATCAATAATAAAAAAGAAAAATAAAAAGATTTTTTATTCTGCATCCTGAAAGCCTGTTGTGAAATACTCAGGTCTTAAAAAAATGTTGTACAACACACACATACACACACACCTATATATAACGATATCCATAACTATTTATGTATATATTAAATTTCTTTTCACACTCATATATGCTATTTAGTGGCAGTGCTGGCTGTGAGTTTCTGTGTTTCACACATTAATAACTTTCAAGTTACTTATACATTAAACTTGAAATAGCTTGTATAAATTTTTAAATCTCTTGCATAAAAATATATATGTGTGTATATATATCTCTTACAGGGACATAATAATTTTAAAACACTTCATTTTCCCATCCATTTAAAGTAAATATTTCTGTCTAAATAAGTTTCATCATTGTACTCTTACACTGCTAACTTGACATTATAAAACAAGGCTTTAATGCAATGTAAGTGACCTAAGAGTATTAAAAAACTGCAACTGAAAAAACACTGTTGATTCATGTTTTGCTTGTTATTTTCCATTTGGCTCATAACCCATTGATCTACAATAAAAAAGTGCATGTGTGTGTGGGGGGAGAATCAACAATTAATCATACCATACAAGTATCACATATTTAAATTTAAAGGTGATAGAAGTTTCCCAGAGGTCTGATGGAGCCAATGACAGCAGCTCCATGATGGACCCACTGCTGGCCAAGGCTGAGCTTGTCAGCAACAGTGGCAGCATCTCTGGGATAACATAGTTAAGATGGGGTAAAAAAAACTCAACTGGGAAGCTGCAGCTGGGCAAAACATGCAATATGAAAGAGAAGCAGATCCATAGACACCAAAGCCAGAGAAGAAGTAGAGGGAGAAGGTGCTGCAGGTGCCAAGGCAGAGGTTACCCTGCAGTGTGTGGTGCAGACCACGGTGAGACAGGCTGTCCCCCTACAGCCCATGGAGGTCCACAGGGGTACAGAGATCCACCTGCAACCTGTGGTGGACCCCATGACAGAGCAGGTAGATGCCTAAAGGAGGCTGTGACCTCATGAGAAGCCTGAACTAGAATAGGCTTTCGGCCAAATCTGTGGCCCTGTGGAGAGAGGAGCCCATGCTGGAGCAGGTCTGCTGGCAGGACTTGTGAGTGACCCTGTGGGGGACCCACACTGGAGCAGTTTGTAAAGAACTGCAGCCCATGAGGACTCACATTGAAGTTCATGGAGGACTCTCTTGTTGGAGGGACTCCACACTGGAGCAGGGGAAGCTGTGAGGACTCCTCCCCCCAAGGAAAAAATAGTGGCAGAAACAATGTGTGATTAAATGACAGCACCCAGCTTCCAGGCAGGGTGAACCCACCATAGCAACACTTATGACAACTACTATATTACTTGTCCACATTTCTTTTTTTTTTTTAAGAATTTTTAAAAATAACTTTTGCTAGTAGAAAAAATGAAAACGATTCTATTCTATTCTTTCTCAGTGGAAGGAAATAAATTAACTTTTGCAAATATTTACAAAACCAGAAGTGCTCAAAATTATGGGAGGAATACCACTAACAGAGTTGGTTGATTTCTGACTCTCTATTTATCAGTTTGGAAGGCAGGACTTCTGATATATAAGTCATATTCTGTAAACAAATTCTGCTGACACCACCTGAATAGCAATAGTAGCACATGTTTAAAGCACAGCTGTTCAGTCCTTCTCTCTTTTCAAGCAAAATAAATTACTACTTAGTTGTGTTCTTAAGAAAAACTGTATTTCTTTCTTGACTAACACAGAACATTCCTCAGCTAAATATCATGTGACTTCTTACCTGGCAAACAGCTACAGTAATATTCACCAATCAAATCATGGCAATGGCCTCCATTTTTGCAGGGCTTGAAGGAACATTCATCAATATCCGTGGAACAATTTTTGTCTGACAGAAAAGAAAATTAAATATTAAAACTATAAATCATGCCGAGAAAGCAGAAAAGCTACTTCACAGTGCAAGTGACAACTGCATAATTTAACTTTCCAGGTTGGAAACACTATTTTATTTCTGCTTGATAGCTCTAAAACTAGAGATATTCATAGATCATAGCTGATAGTTAACAAATTAAGGTATAAGTACGAACAGCATTTGCAAATGCATTCCTTGTGTATTCTAGCATTGTATCTCAACACCATAATTACTAGGGTTACATGCCACATTTAAAAAAAAGTGGTTTAGATATTTAATAACTTTAGTAACAATAGTAAGAAAAAATATTTCTCAAGGTTGCTCTTGTGTTTAGATGAAGCCATTTCTCAAATCCAAACTGAAACCCACAATTTACTCAGCTGTTTCTTCATATTTCTGCTTTTAAAGGGATTTAATTGAGCTGCAATTCAAATTAATTCAAATCTGAAACTATAGGAGAACACAGAGAAGGATACTTAGAAGACAATGTGATAGGTGGCTTATGAAAGCAATTAAATCATTGGACATACCGAAGAAAATCCAGTCCCTCATTTCTCCATTGTGCACTGCATTAATTTAGTGCAGTCTCTAGACAGGTATAAATAATATTGGAATCTTTCTAATCCAAAATTGAATGAAAATTCAAGGGACAACTGTATAGACTAAGAGCCCCCATGAATACCAGAAGCCAAGCCAGTGACAGAGAGGGAAAACTGCAACTGTTGCTGATGTCAACAAGCAGAATTGTTGTTGGTATTCTGCATAGAAATTGGTGGAAGATTCCTTGTATTACTCAAATCAGACATACTAGATAGGTAACACCTCCCAGGAATCCCAGGAGCCGAATTAAATGATCATGTGGGGTTTCTGGGGTCCCTCTTGAGCAAATAGAGCTCAGACAATCATATATTCATTGCAAAAATAAATGCATGGCTGGCAGAAGGTGTCACCCTGCAGTTTTGTCTTTGTTAACCATATGCTGTACTTTGAGCTAACATGTGAAAATAGAACATACACAAAAATCAAACCAAAAGGGGAGGAGAGAAAGTGAGAATGAAAGACATAGGAAGGAAAAAAATCAACACCTGTTGCACTGCTCCTCTAAAATACTTATTCAGAAAAGAGTTTAAGGGGATGGAAGCAGAAACTCATAGATAGGGATAATGCTAGAAACAAGGTAAGATTTCAAAATCGCATGGGAAATTCTCCACACTCACATATAATATGCTGTATTTAGTGGTTCAATACCTACCACAAATCCAGTAAAATAATTTTTATAGATTTTTATAGCTTGTGGGTTTTTCTTTGTTTTGTTTTGTTGTTTTAATATTTTAACTAAATAAAAGAACTAGCAGAATCCTTAATAACACAGGACTTGGACTGATAAGGTATTTAACTACAAAACCATATTTTTTGAAAGAAATCATTATTCAGAAATTCAAATATATTTGAATGTGCTATTGGCAATTTTTTCAAGCAAAGGGGGAAATTACAAATAGAGATTTTCTGGAATTTGATTCAAAGTAAAAGGGAAAACTACTCTGTGACTATGAAGAAAGATGTGAAAAACTGGGATAAGAGCTATTCATGGAAAGGGAGAGGAAAGTGAACAACATAATAACAAAGGAATTCAGAAAAATTGCAAAGAATGTAGAAAAGCTCTGATTTGAAGCCTGATGAGAGGCTGAATATCTTACCATAAAATGTAATTAAGAAAGCTGCTGCTTTCTGTAAGAACACCAGGACAGCCTATCTTTTTGTGGGAGAAAGACACTGGGTATTAGGAGACCAACTTAGCATTTCCTGGTTTCCAAAGAATGGAAAAGCCCATCTGACAAAAATGTAGGTCAGGTTACTAAAGATAACCTAGAAGTGCATCATAAATATGTAGGCATGAAAGAAGACCATCAAAGGCATGTAGCTATTCTAGGATGGTCAGGGTAACAAGAAATTATGTGGAGCATACTTCAGCATTAAAGCTAAAGGAAAGCTACAGTTTGCCATTCAGTGGAGAAGGATGGCAACCGATAATGGTAATCATGCAAAATTGTTCAATGCTTCTGCTTCAATCATCAATAAAATGATCAGCTGCAAGAAGATCATTACGATAATTGATGTATATGATTAAAGGGCAAAAGTGTTGAATAGAGAAGACAAGCTGGAGAACTGTCAGATGAATTAAATCTTCAGATAGGCTGGTCTGATGAATTGCACATTTGGATACTAGTGAACAAAAACTCAGTAGTTTTCTTTGGAAACTTGTGAAAAATAAGTAAAGTACCCAAAGACTCAATAAATTCAGCCTTTAGAAAAAGCATAAAATACAGAGACATAAAATTACATATCCATTTGTAACTTCAGTTATTGGAAGAAATATGGGAAAAAGTTATTAAACCGATTTATGTAATAAATAATTTATAATAATAATTTTTATAATATAATTAATTTAAAATTTTAATTTTTATAATTTATGAAAAAATAAGCCCTATATAAGCTAACTGATTCCCTTCTACACTAGTTACAGACTTTGTGGATAAGAAAAAAAAAGGTAGCATATGTCATACTTGTGTTCACTAATGTTTCCGTTGATCTCTCTTGTGAAATCCTAATAATTGGTCTGCATAGGAAGTACAAGAGAATATTATCAGATGTGTAAAACTTGTTGGAAAGCTGTATTCATACATTAGTTACCAGGGGTTTTGCTACCAAATTGAATGAATGAATCATACAGATTTTGAAAGAAGTCTACTGTCCATTAGGTTCCACTCAATTTTTTTCAGCAATTCGGATGGTAGACAACAAAGTAAGCTTACTGATGGCAACACAAAAAGATTAGAAGTCTTCTTAAATAGATTGAGTTTGAAATAACAAATGTAATCCAATCAGAAAAGTCAAATATACCATATAGAAAATTGCAAGTTAAATAGGAACTAACTCCAGAATTTTGTTTTAAATCAAATAGAGTGCTGGGATATATAAAAAGGGAACATATCCAGTTAGAATCATTAAGTAATCCTTCCTTTCTTATCTAGCTGGAGTAAAGCTGTATTTGGAGTCCTTTGCATTGTGCAGTTTGTTGTATTCAAGAAAAATGTGAACCAAATGATGGTCCATATGAGCATGACAGGAATGACTAAGAGCTTAGGATGAACAAAAGGAATGGGGTTGTAAAGCCTAAATAAAGAAAATTTGAATAGAAATACAATGACAATCATAAAATAAGAAAGTACTTTTACAAAAGTCATCAGTTCTCTGTATTAGTAGCAGACAGGGTAAGAAGTAATGCATTTAAACTGCAGTGAAAGATTAGATGATAAGGAACTCTTAACGGTTAGTATAATATCACACTAGAAAGATTGCCTGAGGAAAGTAAGGAATGGTGTTGGAATTCTTTAAGAAGATACAAAGGTGGGAAACAACATAGTATATTATATGTGTTCTGCTGGGATTCTGATGGAATAGTAAGTGTTTTGATCTAGCATTGTGATTATACAATTTACAGGGCATACACACTGTTTATAGCACCGAAGAAGGTCCAAAGATTTATGTTTGTGTTGGATTGCTTAGAAACTTGTTTTGCTTTATGGTGGAGTACAGATCTTAAGTTACTTGATGTGTAATAACTGAGTTCTGACTTTAGAACCTAGTGCTTCTATCCAAATCTGTGCATCCACCATAACACATTTCTGTATGTTATATAAAAGAGAGGTGAATTCAGGCAAGCAGCAGGCAAGAGAAACAGAGGATAAAAGCACTAACACTAGCAGGCAGAGACAAACACATTCTTCATGCACGCCAAAAATGCACACAGTTGAAATTACAGAAGGATGGTTGAAAAGTCCTACTCTTACAAAGAAGCACATTCAATCTGAATTCACCCCTCAAGTCCTCCTGATGAAAAAACCATAATGAAACAAATGAGCTGTTTCATACGTCCTTGAGTCACTTTTCCTGTAAGTAAATGTGAAAAGCCCTTACTCAATTATTTCAAAACTGACTTTTATAAAGACTTCTCATTTCCACTCTCACTTCCTTTCCTGTATCTCCCTTCCACGGGAGAAGAAGCTTATGCACCAACTGTGATAAATTTTGTTTAGCTAAACAGTGCAATTTTTAATGTACTGGGGGCTACTTCTGGTCACTTGCAGTTGCCAGATACAAGCACAGAAAAAATGTGCAGGCTATAGCTCCTGAGCTGCAGCTGGACTGTATGTGAGGAAACAACAAAAGTGATCTGAAAAGGACTGCTGAAGACCTCAGCATATGAGTCCTATTGTAGAGCTGTGAGGAAAAAAAAAATCTGATGTATTTAAATAAAACAAAAAAGGAGTATTGATGTGCAAAGTACCTCTGCATAAAACATTGATTACAATGTTCCATATTAAAAAAAAAAAAAAAGTGGGAAGGTTGCAGGAAAAGCTACACAATTAATTCAACAACTGAAAAAGCATATTGTTGGCAAAGGCTTAAAGAGCTCCATCTGTTTCATTTAGAAGAAACAAAAACAAAAAGTGACTTGATTACAGTGTGTAAGTATCTTTACAAAGAGAAAATACTTGAGTAGCAAGAGGATTTTTCATTTTGTCTAGAAAAGGTAATGTGATGTAATACCTAGAAGCTGAAGACAAATTTAAATAAAATATTTAATATAAACTTCTAAATCTGATAGTAATTACTACTAGAAAAAATGCCAGTGAAATTCTGGCTTCTTCTCAAGCATTCAAATCAGGATTGAATGCTTTTGGATTCATTGTGTGCTTTAATCAAAACTAAGTAATTAGGTTCAGTACAAGGTGGTTAATAGCCAACATTAACTGCCTTCTGGTACACAAACATAATGTAGAGCATACAACCAGCAGTCTACGGATTGTTAGAAGACTTGCAGAATAAATATGCTCATCCTGTAGCCCTCTATGTGTCTTTCCCAGGAAAACATCAAGAGAATTGTGTGAGCCAGATATATTTCTGTGACAGCAATAGCCCACCCCGAGGTAGCTGGGCTCTGTAGCATCATTGTCATCATGTGATATACGTATGTCCTGTTCTTGGAGGTTCTGGAGGATAACTGGGTGTAAAGTGCTGTTCTACTGCTACCAGAGCAAATAACTTGTGCACTTCCATTTCTTGCCTGGCCATAAAAGTGACAAGAAAAAAAATCTTATAAAAGTTGTATAAACAGCTTTAAAAACATCATTCTGCATTTAACACATTTCCTCTCCTGCCTCAAGACTTCTCAGATCTGGGCAAACAGATTGATCTGTTCGATCTACTATTTAAGGGAAGAAAGTATAGTGGTGGTGTCATATCACCACTATCATCACTGCAGTCCTGAAGCCCAGTACATATGGCATTGTCATTGCTAGCATTGAGCCACTATTCAAATGTCAATAGCAGAGGCCTCAAGACTTGTCTAGAGGCAAGGTGGTCGTAGATCCATAGAACTGTAGAATGATTTGGGTTGGAAGTGACCTTACAGATCATCACGTTCCAACGCCTCTGCCATATACAGCGACAAATTCCACGAGACCAGCTTGCTTAATGCTCCATCCAACCTGGTCTTGAACACTGCAAGGGATGGGGCATCCACAACTTCTCTGGGCAACATGTTCCAGTGCCTCACCACCCTCATAGTAAAGAAGTTCTTTCACAGTAAATAATTTCTTCACTATCTTGCTTCATTTGTTTAAGTCTTTCTTAATTTTATTGTTTCATGTTATGCTTATTGTTAATAAGACGTAGACAGGAAAAAACAGTATTCATATTGTATAGAATGAACTAATTATGACTATAGAGTAAGGCTGCTGTATGAAGGAGTGTAAGGTAGAGAGCAGAGACTTTGAAAGTATGTTTGTAAGGAGGTACTGGAGACCCAAGGCTATTAATTGCTCACATATGGCCATATTGGTAGTGAAATAAACATAGGACCTGGGCAAACACAGTTTTAAGGATAAAAAAAGGGCAAAGAACAAATGAATAACATATGTAAAATGCCTCAATATAACAAAATCAGTAGTTACAAAAAATAAAAAAGAGAAAAAGAGAAAGAAAAAGAGAGAAAGAGAGAAAGAAAGAGAGAAAGAGAGGAAGAAAGAAAGAAAAAGAAAGAAAGAAAAAGAAAGAAAGAGAGAAAGAAATAAAAAAGAAAGAAAGAAAAGAAAGAAAGAAAGAAAGAAAGAAAGAAAGAAAGAAAGAAAGAAAGAAAGAAAGAAAGAAAGAAAGAAAGAAAGAAAGAAAGAAAGAAAGAAAGAAAAATAGTATCAAAACCTCTGGTATAATGCTAGTTAGTATTGCAAAGGTAGCGTTGAACAACAGACTTTTTCCAACATCAATGATTTGGTGGATCTTTTTTTTTTTTTTTTTCTCAGAAGAGGAACTGTGTACTACAAAAAAGCCCCCTAAAAAACCCTGTTCTTACATAAGATGCCACTTCCGCTTCTCAGATTCATTAACCGAATATCTGGGAGGGAAAATGTGCACTGAAGAAGTTGCTTGGAGGTAGATTTTCTTATGTCAGAGTTTATTCACTGATTGCTCATGTCATAATAGAAAATTTAGTCCTAACAGGTTACTTGAGGAAGTTATAACAAAAATCTTGATTGAAATTCTGCCTTGATATCCATATGTTATTTTTACAGATGTACTGAGATGTAAAAAGTACAAACTACACTCACTGTGCCAGCATACTAGTGTTCAGGGCATGATGTCATCTTGCCTTACCTTACCTTAACACAGAAAAAAATATGGAGTTAGGAAAAATGTGATTGTTTTCTCACAGCAACTCAGCAAGACTAACAATTTCAGACATGTTCTCCAGAATCTTCTGTGTGCATTTTAATCACTGTGTGATATTTTCTAGACATGACAGCTTTATCTTTTTTTTTATTTGATAAAATCCTTCTAGAAACTGACAATATTTTTAGAATTGAAAATCAAATTTATTCATATAAAATGATTATGTTACAATTTTTCTAAAATTAAATACAGTCACACAAAAATATTAATGGATGTTCATTATATTCTGCATGACACTATTGAAAAAAACAACCATTATATTTAAAATAAACGGGTTAAACTGAAATACAAAAATCTCATAACACCTTCAGTAGAGCAAAGATATAGTAAATTCCATGCAAGCTAATTAAAGCTTTTATTGAAGAATTAACTTATCTTTTGTCAGATATTTCCAGCTGTTTTTATTCACCTTCCAATTTAACCAGTCATGCTTGCAGTAGGAAAACTATTGGAGAACTGTGCCATTTAATTTCTCAAAAAAAATAAAAGGAAAAAAAAAAGAGATTGTGTTTATATTTTAAATGACTGGGAAAAAACCAAATTGATTTGTTTTTCTTTCATATAATTCAATAACTTTTATGTATTATTTTATCAGTTTTTTAATGTAATGTAATTTGCAGCATAATGTAACTTAGACTTTTTGCACTCTACTGATCTTTTTCTTTTTTTTTTTCCATTGAAGTGTTGAATTCCTTCCAAGGGAAGCAGGTACTCTTACACATGCCGTGACAATAAATACTCTCTAATAACTCAGAAGTGCATAGTGAATACATTTCCATGTATGCATAAATACTGTTTATTTTCCAGCATGTTAAGTTTGCACGCCCAGCTGTGAGGAGCCTGCCCTCGGCAGTCTGCTTTCTACAGTGTCTGACAATCCACACTGCTCCAGCTGAGCAAGGGAAAGACATTCAGCCCTTCCTTGTACCACCATGGCCTGCTACGAGTCAGAGCTCTGCTGGCCAGGAGCTGAGGAAACATTCAGCCTTCGGTTTCCATGTTTTGGTTTGGTTTCAAAAACCTTAGTGCCTTGACTGGAGATCAGACACAAGTATGCTGTTTAAATTATTTTGATCATTAGGGGACATTACAGAAAAGACCTGGCTTTTGGGGTTCTTCTCTATGGGCCATAAGGGCCAATTGATGTGGAACAATAATATGCTGCATGAGGTGTGAGTGAGACTAATGGATGAGCATCTATAGAAGACAGACTCATAGAATCACGGAAACATTTAGATTGAAATAGGCATCCAAGGTCATTGGGTTCATCTTTTGGCCAATCACCACCATGTCAACTAAGTTCCATGTCCAGTCTTTTCTTGAACTCCTCCAGGAACTGTGACTCCACCACCTCAGCCTGTTCCAATGCTTGACAACCCTTTCCATAAAAAAATTCCTCCTGATGTCCAACCTGAACCTGCCAGGTGCAGCTTGAGGCTGTGTCCTCTTGTCCTGTCACTAGTTGCCTGGGAGAAGGGGCCAACCCCCACCTTGCTATAACCTTCTTATGAGTAGATGTCTCAGACCAGATCTTATCTTTGTTGAGGACAGGACTAGATATAATTAGCATGGAATGGAGGCTAGAATGAGTCAATAATTTTAAATTGTGCAGTTGTCCTGATATTAACTAAAAATGTATGTGTCAGAAAAAAAGCTGCTTAAAATAGAACAGTTTTTGCAGGCTTACTGAAAACAAAGCTTAGAATTCCATAAAAAAGAATGCACAGGGAAAGCACAAAGAAAGGTGTCCCCTTTTGTCTCATCATGGCATGAGTTGAGCTGGAAGACACTGCACATCATTTTATAATTTTGGTTTTTGAATGCTCAGTGTTGCAACGACCACTTGTTTAGCCACAATAGCCACTAGAAAATTCCTAAAGCTCCATAGTATGAGACATTCTAGAGGAAACTATATAGATCTCATCTTCAGAAAGCACATTAAAAGGCTTACAAAATTATTTAATCTATTGTAAAAAGCCAAAATAATTATTTAAGTCAACATGTGACTGATGGCAGATTCTGACTGTTGATTCATACTGTCTTACTATAATGATAGACATGCAAAACTTAAAACAAAGATCATTTTGCACATATAGAATTCACATGGAGCATGACATAAATGAGGAAGTCAGATTAAGAATGCTATGCATATAAAATAGAAGAAAATTCAGTGCTAAATGCTAAAGTAAAAATCACTTTGAAATCGTGTTATTTCTATCCTTTATTCACTGGTGTCACCTTATTAGCATAGGGATCACTCAAACACAGTATTGAAATCCATTTAATTAATAATCCCTTCTAAAATTTAAAATAGCCAAAACATTTACAATGGACAAAATATAATCCCAATATTTATTTAAGATTAGAACCCCATGCCTTCTCATCCCAGAACAGTGACTTAGAAAATTCTTTCATTTCGGTGTCTTATATTACTAGAGAAAAATCCACTCAAATAAAGAAAATGGTCAGAAATCAACACCAAGTAAAACTGCCTCCTCCTTCTGTATCATTGATGAATTCAAGACCATCCCACCTGACCAATGCTTTGATTCAAGGTATCTTACTACTTAAGGGACTAGAGGTGTCCTACTGCACAGTATTAAAATTTCATACTTCACCTGTCTTCAGGTTTGGGTCATGCCCAGAATTAACCAATCTGGATGTGCTGAGCAGTCTTTTTCTAATTTTTGAGGCTGGCAGGTTTACAGACCTGAAGTGCCTTTACCCATCTCAGCTGCCAGGGGTTATCGAAATCCCTCTAACTGGAAAAATCAAACAAAGCATTGTGAGGGAAGGAGGCGGCAGTGGTGCCATCTGTCCATTTGTCCAGTAGCTCTTTAGTATGGGATAATTACTGTGATCCTGTGTATGCAGATTCCCACAAGAGGGCAGCTCAGAGCAAGCTTTGACTGAAAAGAAAAAGCATTTTTCTTGTCTTCCTCAGGAGCTGATTCTTTCTGTCTGCCTGCCTTTCAAAGAGTAAAGGAAACTCCATGCAGCAGGTTGCAAAGGCGCCCAGTACTCCCATGCTCACTTTTAACAAAGAATGCACCTGGGAGCAGAAGCTGCAAGTAGATTCCCTGCTCCTCTCAGAATTCTCAACTGTTTTGAGTATTCCTGCCCTGCTGACTTTCCTCAGCAGGAGTTTCTTCCTCCATCCAGCTCTGCTCCCTGCCCCTCACAGAGCGTTGGCTCTTCCTGGCTCTGTTACAGGGAAGGACCAAGCTCCACTGCCTGTGGTGCTCCACAGCCAAGACCATTCAAACAGGCAGCTGTCTTCCTCCTGTCCAATGCTGCTCTTCCAGCAGAGCTGAAAGCATAAGGCATGTGACACCACCCAGCATTGATGCTGCCAGGCACAGAGCTAGTAAACAGCAAAGGAAGCAAACAGCCAGGCTTAAGACAATATATACCTAACCAGTTCAGATGCTAAAGGTAGACTTTATTTGGAAATGAGTTTTAACATGCTAGGAAAACAAAAGGGTGTTGAAATAGAAAAGTAAAAATCAATCCTATACATTTACTTGACTTTTTAAATTTCATTCCTTGATCAATCTCATCAGAAGAATAAAAGGTGTGTTGACAGGCTGTTAGCAGATCTGTTGATGAACTTTCTAACTTGTGCCTCCATGTATCAGAGCGAACTGTTGTTGTGAGCTAACTGTGCTGTTAATAGTGCTATTCTAAATTAATGATGTAGTATGGATTTCTACTTTGCTTAAATATTAAGTGGATAAACAAACAGTTCCTATATATACACTGTGTTTCCTTTTGTCCTTAAAAAGTTTTTGAGTGTATCACTGCTACTATGGCAAAATCCTCTTGAACCATTTATACCAATCTTACAACTCAGAAATACATGAAACATTTTTTGCACCACTGCTTGCTTTACTTAGAAGGTAGAAGCTCAAATATGCAGCATTTTGCATCTAATAATCTTTCTAGGGACACCAAAGCAATTGTTGGAAGACTTGGAGAGAGCAGACCTAATGAGCAGACCAATGATTGACTGAATTAATTATATTATATTAATTATACAGATGAAAATATTCAGTGTCACCAGGAGGATCTTTGTCCCTACTTCTAATTCCAGTCAGTAGAGTGGCAGATTTGTTTTCCTGTGGGAACCGTCCTATCTCACACACACAAAAAAAGCTAATATGAAATGAGATCAACAACACGTTTCTAATGAGAAGTCTCTCACATAGGAAATGCAGGAGAAAATACAACTTTTTCATAATAGCCTATTATGCAGACCTATGACCTTTTTTGACATCAATATAGGCCTCAAGGTATCCATTAAAATCTACTTATAACTCACTGGTAACTATTTTTACTGTTGACTGATCCTGAATCCTTTTTTTCTTGGAATTAACAATTATGTTTGTTATTGGCTGACTGTTTGAATCAGTATGAATCTAGGATATAGAGTTCTTTCTAAGGAAGACATACTCTGTCTCAGGCTGCCTTGGTGAGACAGACAGACACACACACTAGTTTATAGTTCTGTCTCTCTATTGTGGATTCTATCATATCCCGAAGTAGTTTAGCTGTATTTTCAAAGGAGCAACTCTCTTTGAATAGCCTAGTTCAAACTGACTGTTAGCAACTTACTATAGAAAAGTTAGACATTTTGCATTTTGATTCTAGGAGTATGGCGTGAAGTTTTTAAAGCTCCTTCTTTTAAAAATAGGGCATTAAAACTTCTTCTCTTATATAAACAAATACTTTGCAATCACTTCTGTTATTTTCACAATTGATATGAAATAGACATATATATACAAATTCATGACAGCAAAGCCAGATATCAAAGTAAAAAAGAGAATAAGATTTTGTAAGAAATAGAGCATATCTCAGTTTTCTAATGCTGAATAATATTAGAATATGTTTACATGAATCAAGAAAACTCACAGATGTCTGTGGGAACCACAACTATTATTACTCTCACAGATTCTAAATCTCTGTATATATTTTTACATTCCTTATCTTCTTAACTTTAACTATTGACAAAATATGCTTGAAGTGCTCCTAAATTGAATGTCAATAGTGTTACTATTAACCTGAAATGCTCTGTTTAGTTCCTCATCCTTCACTTCTACTTGATTCCTTGATTCTTTAACCTTCCATTTCTCCATAACAGATCCTTTTTATTTTTTTTTTCTTTCCTCTCCTATAGTCAATGCAGATTTTGAGCCCCTGTATATATCTGTTTGGCTTTTTATTACAACACCCACTAACTGTGTGTGATTTCTTAGACTGCAACTACTTGTCTTTCTGTTAGTACTTATGATTAATGCTGCTCCATTTGCCTCTCTGAAATCAGCAGCTTAAAGTCAAGGTGTTCCAGTCCCTGACATAGTTGTTAAAATGGCATATTTTTTGAGACAGTTTTATTGATTTCCCCATGATCCTGTTAGCTGCTTCTGGCAGAAAGTAGGGCCATGAAGACTGCTCCTGATGCAAGAGCTATTTTCTAAAAGCTGTTAGACACACAAATAATTGTGCAATTTACAAGTTATTTATCATAAGGACCTGATGACATCTCCCTTGAGAGAACAAAGTGTCCTCCTAATAAAAGTGTGTTCTTTTTTCCATCTCAATGGCTGTGATAAGATCATCTGAAGAAAAATAGCACCAGATATAGCGACTTGTTCACCTCTGTTTTATAGACTGGGTGTTTTTTGAACTTTTTTTTTTCTAGGTAAAATACCGTTTCGCTTTCCATTAATTAATCAAAAAGCAAACACACACTGCTTTCATTTTTTACCATATTAGGGGAGAAATTAAAGCAGATTATCAATTACACAGAAAACTTAGATGAGTTTGTTTCCATTAATGCTAAAACACTGAACACAATGCGATTAATTTCAGAAAGGAAATAGTTTACTTACTTAATGTCTTTCCAAGATTAAAATAAATCTTACCAGTGAATCCTGGAGGACAAACACAGCTGTAGTCTGCAACTAGGTCTAAACAAGTTGAATTGCTTTTACAGAAGCCGTAAGTGCACTCGTCAAAGTTGATTTCACAGTTCAGACCTTCAAATCCTTGGTCAGAAAAAAAAAATCAAAATAAAACAACAAAGAGCTATGCATTATTCAGCTATATTTGTGCCTTATTTTTCTAAAGCATGTCTTTGGGTTCCTTGTCTTCAGTTTACTCTTGTAAAAATAATCTTGAAGTCTTACAGCAAGATCATTTTAAAAGCTTTTACTTCTCTGTCATTAAAAGGAAAATGCATTTGTCCATCAAATATAGTTTAAAAAGAGCTAGTAAATGAAAGGACAAATTTAGGATTTAGTACTTTCATTATTCTAGCAGAACCTTTATTGGAGTAGTGACTTAAGAATTTATGTATCTGCTGCCATTTTGACAACATTGCAGATGAAGTGATGCTGGGATTTGGACATTGTTCTCAAAATAAAAGCTCTTAAAATCAGCTCTCAAATAGTTGCTTCTCTACTTTTTATTTATTTCACAGAATCACAGACTTACCAAAGATGGAAGAGACCTTTCAGATCATCAAGTCCAACTGTCAACCCACCAGCACCATTTTTCCCCCAAACTCTATCCCCACATACCACATCCAAATGCCTCTTGAATACTTCTAGAGATGGTGACTTCACCACCTCCCTGGGCAACTTATTCCAATGTCTAAGCACTCTTTCAGTGATTTCCCCCCCCCCCCCCCCCCAGTATATGATCTGAACATTTGGTGGTGCAACTTGAGGCCACTTCTTCTCATCCTTTCACTTGAGACATGGTGGAAGAGACCAATCACCACCTCATTGCAACCTCTGTTCAGGTATTTGTAGAGAACAGTGAGGTCCCCCCAAGTATCCTCTTCTCCAGCATAAACAACCCCAGTTTCTTGTGTCATAGTGACTTTAGCAAACTCAAAAAAAACCGGTGGGTTTTTTTGTAGTTGATTGGTAGAAAATCTCCTCTCCAATATCTGACATTTTACACTCTTGTAAATGTGTTCTAATTCATGGTCATGCTACAAAATGACTCTCATTAGTGCTGTCACAAGCCATGATTGCAGAAAGACCATGACTAATGCTAAGCTACTGGCACCCTCAGTGCAAGGCATATTCCCATAATTTCTCAAACTGGCCATGGAACCAATTTTCACTGATCCTTAAGTCATAAAATTTTAGAATTACCCTTAATTCATTAATAATATATAGAGTAACAGTACTTATTTGCATTTAGAGTTTAATCAGACTCATGTCTCACAGGTAACAAGTAAAGCCACAAAATTATCAATGTGGATGCCAAGACTTATTTTTCTATAAGCTGGCCAGGCAGACTAAACAGCAGAATGATCTTTTCTAAGATTAATTTTCAGGTACCTTCCAATATCTGCTTCTGTTTCTAATTTAAGATAACTAATTACAGAGGCTCTACTTATGTGTGGCAATTTCAGCTTTTGTGATGAGTTTCTGAAGTTATCACCACTGGAATGCTGGTATTAATTTACACATACCTGAAATATTGTAAGCTATGAAATCAGCTCCCATGAGTATGTACTTAGAAAATAGTACAATTCAGTTAAAATCAAAAAAGTTTAAAACAGAGAAAAAACATACCAGAATATAAATCACAACATTGACTTTATTTGTAACTAAAAATCAATTGAAATAAATCAAAACATACAAGGATTCAGAAAATCCATTTGTGAAACTTTTTCAGAATAATACTGCAATTTTAAATGTTTTAAAATATTTTACTTTGACTACCCTTTTCTTGAAATCACTTAATTGTTCATAGAGTTCTGATAGCACTGTGCAGTGTGAATTTTTAAAGAAACAGACTGCAGCTGCTGAAAATGACATTATTTTTGTCTGTGAAAGTTTTAATAGATTTCTGTACTGATGACGTATTAAAGTAATTTCTATGACCATTGCAATTTGATTGCTATACTCAGAAAGCTGCACATTGGTAACTCAGGTTCGAATATTTTTTTCTAAATTTATTGATTGCATTTGCCATGGAATACATGCACCACCCCTTTGTGCTTTCTCCACTCCTTCAGTCTTTGCTGAAATCACAAAGTTCTGTCTAAAAGAAAAGGTAGCACTTACAAGTATATCTTTCTCCACTCTTAATGAGCATGGTTGTTTTCGTGGACATGTTGCCTTGGTAAACAAAGATGCAAATGAGACTTTGGAAAAGAATTACTAACTTCCATGGAAAGGAAATTTTAACAATGGCTTTGAAGACTGCCAAGAAGATGTTTGCAAACTGCAGACAGTTTTGAAAATTGTCAGAGATAATAAAAATAAATTATTTTGAACAACTTACCTTCAGGGCAAAAGCAATCATAGCTGTTGACATCATTCTGACAGACAGCACCATTCAAGCAGGGAGCTGAGTCACACTCATTCATTTCTGTTTCACAGTACTGACCTGAAAAACCTATAAAGGAAGTAAGATAAGCTTTGATTTTCTTCATCATTACATGTACTATTAGCATTAAACTTGTATTTCAAATGTTGTTCTGTACCTAAAATCAAATGGTATTATGATTCATATTCCCCTAAAAAAGGAATCTTGAATTTAGAACTTCTGTACTTTATTTACAGAGTTAAATTTTATTAATTTCTCAGTATTATTAATATATATATTTCTTGATGGAATAAAGTAATAAATGAAGTAAGAAGAGCTGCCGCAAAGCAAGAAGACATTCATAGCAGTATGCAAACAAGATAGAAATTTTCTAGTGTTTTGCTTGTATTAGAGTAATTTTAGTACTTTTATGATAGAATCACAAAATGTTTTGGGTTAGACTGACCTTAAAGATTAATTGGTTCCAAACCCCCTGCCAAGGGCAGGGACAAATTCCACTAGACCAGGTTGCTCAATACCTTTTCTGAATGTTTCCATGTCAATATAAGAGAGAGTACATCAACTATCTCTCATCTATCGTCTAAACTTTACTACTGTGGAGATGAATAAAATACAGAGTACAAAAATGTTGAGGCATAGCAAAGATGTGCCATGTGAGTCTGGCCTTCAGGACATGTAAAGTGCATGGCTCTCTTACTCTGGGTAAGGCTGTTGTGTATGTTGCTAAAAGAAGGAAAGTGGACATCATTGAAACAAAAATCTGAAGCCTCCTAAGACTTGTGTAAAGGAAAGGGATACTCAGTTTTCTCACTTGTTACGGGTACTTTGACACACTGTGTTGTGCCCCAGTGCTGCAGTGGTGGGGGCTGCGGAGGACTCTATGAGGGATGACTGGGCCTGCCCTGTGCCAGGCACAGCTAGTTCCAGCTGGCTCCAGTCAGTTCCAGCTAGTTCCAGCTGGCTCCAGTCAGTTCCAGCTAGTTCCAGCTGGTTCCAGTCAGTTCCAGCTAGTTCCAGCTGGTTCCAGCTGGCTCCGACCCACCCACTGTGGGGCACGGCTGAGCCCACAGCCACAGAGGGGCATCTTGGGGAGATGTAAAACAGTAGGGATGAGGAAGTCACTGCTTTAATTTGTCTTTGGTTCTCACTGTAAAAAACTACATTAATTGGTAATAATTTGAATCAATTTTCCTCAGTTTGAATCTGTTTTACCCATGACAGTAACAGGTAAGTGATCTCTTTGTCTTTTTCTCTACCTGTAAGCTTTTTACTCTTTTCTTTCGTCCCTCATGCTGGTGAGAAGACAGAGTGAGCGAATGGCTGAAAGCCAGCCAGGGTCAGCCACCACCCATCCATAGCTTTGTTCTGTGTTAATTCCAGATATCACCACTGATCTTTGCACAACCACTACCACATTCTGTTTGAGTGGAAGAACAAAAAAAGAAAAAAAATCATTTTTATGGTTCCTAAAATATATTAAAGAAATCCTCATATAACCTAAAAGTGTTCCTGTTGAATGTTGTTATTCTCTCTTCTGTTGATTTTCTTTCTATGTTCCTTAATGCAATTATTCAAATGGAGAAAAAGCATTCTTTTTTATTTGAGGTTTCCAGGAGCTGAATTATAAAAAATGTATTGTGAAAACATGCAACACTGTTAAATGGATGTTTTTTATGTATTTTTAATTTTCTTAAGAAATTATTTTTAGAAGTGCTAAATCAGCAAGTAAATCAGCAGATTAGGACAATTGTATATGTTAGAAAAGAAAGATGATTTTGCATAATTCCTTCTTATTTTTATGCTGTCTCAACCTTATCTCATTTAGAAAACAAATCCAAAAGCCTTCAGAATCACCATGAACTGACAATCTATGATGTATTTGTGAACACCAGAAAAAATAATTTGTATGGAGTTGATATTTATGTCACCAAAATTACAACAAATGCAGATAAGAATGGAATGTCCCAGAACGACCAGTATATGAGTCCTTTTACCTCTTTGTTGCAGAATTTATTTATGAATTCTAATATAGGGCAGGTTTTCACATAAGATACCAAGCACAACCTGCATAGAATACAAGAGGGGTCAGATATCAGACATGATTTCAAAGAATCTTCTTTTCATTCTTGTCTTAAACTGAACTTATTTGGAAGGCATCATACAATCACCAGTATTTGGATTATTCTGGATTATCTGGTGTCATATACTTCCCATGATTTTACCTAAGTATGAATGAAAATGTAGATAATTTGAAGCAGTTAGTACCTTAATTGCAGAGGGTACAAATAATGTAGATTTTTAGGAGATAAACTGTATTTTTTGTATCAACAGTTGCTATGATTTATCATCATTGCTAGATGTGTTGTCCTATTTGGAAATATGATTAGTCATTATTTTTGAGGAGATACATTAATAAACATTAATGATAAAAGTATCATCCAGAGAACAGAAATTTGGTTAAGAACATATTTTTCCAAAGGCTTTCTTCCTGAAGTGAAACATTGTTTCCACTTGCAGACGTAATAAAAGGAAAACAAGCAGCGCTGTTCAGGTGGAAACATCGTAATGGTCAAACCAGGGAACTCCACACTGTCCCTTCCAAGTTATTTTTTGTCATTCTGTTGTATTTTGAAACGGACCTCAGTAACCTAGGATGTTCCCCCGTATCCAAAGTTCCAATCAGCTTTATTTTCCTATCACTTGGATATCTGATAACAGTGTTAATTTTCCAAAAAGTGGAAGTATTTTAAAATTAGTATATAGAATTCAAGCCCTGAACTAGATTTGTCTAATTTAGCTTTCACTACTAATCAAGTTTCTGCATTAACTGATTATCTTTACTCATATGTATCTTTACTGTTGATTCTATTTTATATATTTTAAGTGTAGCCTTTAAACCTATTTTCAAGATCAAAAGTAAGCCAAGATCTGAAATATTTGGATATAACTGTAGTCCCAGGGAGAACACAGCATGGAAACAAGCTAAATATTGCACTGGCCTTTCACGCAGGCTCAAATACATATCTTTGTCTGGTTAACTTCAGCTGAGATTAGGTGAGCTTTCTCACACTAAGCCCACACTACATGCATTGTTTGAATATCAAAATTACCAGCCTGGTTATTTTTCTTGAAGACAAAAAACCTACAGCAAGGTGTTATAAAATATAGACTGCAAAACTTCAGAAAATGCTAGTGTAGATACGGGTAACATGAATGTTTGAACCATAAAATACTCAACGTTGCAGCATGAATAGGTTTGGTCACCTTTTAAATGCTCTCCTCTGGCCATTTGTAAAGGAAAGAAAAGGAAAATAAACTCAAACCAACCAAATATCCCAGTTCATTTGAAGTCACAAGTGATTGCATATTTAAGCATTAATATTGGGAATTCTGTGACTCCAAATCCCTTTTAGTAATGAACAGCAACTGGAAAGTAACACAACAGTCAACAGGTGAGCACTGTGTGTAGTTACTAATATGATTGCATTAAAAAAAAAAAAGAAAAAGTTTCAATTGGGATAATTTGGCCAAAGAGCTATAGACTATTCAAACAGTCAGACTACACTTTGGAGATATGTTTGACCATTGTAGACATGCCATGGGTGGCACACAGCATATCTAGCACCTCACACCTCTTAATGGGATGGTTTCTTATATAAACTGTCTACACAGATGGTAGGAAAAAAGGCTGAGTTCTATGCTGTCATAATACATCTCCCTGATTTAAAGATACCATGTTCTCATAGACACACATTTCACATTTACTCCCAAGGTTAGTCCTACCCAGTCTGACACTCTTTCACTTGGTAATTCAGAATAGGCAACTTGCCTGTTCTTATTTGTGTTCACTGATAACCTGATGTCAAAAGAAAGCGAAAATAATAAAAAAAGAATGAGATGAATTGATGTTGAAAAGACAATTGAGAGTTGTACGAATTTGTAAGTTTTACAGCAATGCCCTTTAATATAACTGTTCCAGTCCATATCCAAATTCAGAACTGCATATTTGCTTATTCCTTATGATTTAGCCATCAGAACAGCACTCTGGGATCAGCTGTATAGTGAAAATGTGAATAAAAACCCTCATGAAGTGGCAGCTTATAGTACTTTTATCTGCACAATTGTGGGAACAAGCTTCAGTACTCAACATGCATATTTTATATGCAGCTCTGTGTATGAATAATTTTTCTGTAAAAAAATAAAAATAAATGTAAACTGTAAAGCTAGAATTATTAAAAAACTATCAGATGGGTATTGTTGGTTTCATACTTCCAATGATAAAATAAATTAGGTTTAAAATCCATTTTACATGACCTCTTTAACTTTCTAATGAGTCAAGACATGTCAAACAACTATTTGCAAAGGTATTATGAGATTAGACATCATGCAAATGAAAAGCTGAGAGGCAAAATTAACTATTATACTTTTCTAGCAGACTACATACATGAATTATCACAAGTTTAGTTTTTATTTAATTAATATCGATGTATTTCTTTAATGTATTTTAAACTGGGAGCTTTGTAAACCTTATCAGATTCCCAGAACTGTTATTTGCTTCACAGGACTCACCAAAGTTCCTAATTTAAAAGGGCAGAAAAGTGAGTTTGGAAGCACAGGTAGGACACAGGAGGTGCATCCATGGTGTGTGGGAGTGTACATGCATGAGTACATGTATGTCAGAGCATCTGTCTGTGTATATGTGTATCGATGGCTTGTAATCTTATGCTCAGATACCAACAGCAGGGGAGCGTGGGATCTTGTGACAGCTACTGAACGGAATGACTGTCTGAGCCCAGCTGCCAGAGGAACCCATATAGTATGCATGTTGTATTGGGTTTCTGCGGCCAGGTTTTGGTAGCAGGGGAGGCTACTGAGGTGGCTTCTGTGAGAAGCTGCCAGAAGCTTCCCTCTCTGTTCAGTTGCAGAGGGGAGGGAGTGAGTGGCTTTAGTGAGTACCTGGCATCCAGACATGATCAACCCACTACCCATGTACATATATGTATATGTATTTCTCTGTAATTAACTTTAATCCTGGTTGACCAGAGAAGGGAATAAGATGTGGCTGTTGGTGCTCTTTATGTTCATGCAAGTGCTTTGTTTCCTGTCTGTGTGGCTGGTTGTGAATATACACATATACATATATTCTGTATTTGTGTGCATGTGTCTGTTGGGAAAAACCTCCCAGCCTTGCTGTTGGGTGGAGCAGGGAACATGATATTGTACTAGTGTCACTACTGTTGGGCTACTGGCTTCAGAGGTTTATAATAGATCAGACCTCTCCCCTTAGGAAATGCCTATTTATTCTAAACTTCAACACTTTCCAGTAAGCCACAGCAGCACAAGTTCTGTGCTCTTGGGCGTAAAAATGCAAAGTTCAAACCATGGGTATTATTGCATAAGCTTCAAGCCATTCAAGCTTTATAGCTCATATTCTGCTGTGTGACAATTTTAAGTACATGGCTGCATGGCTGAACTTGGAAACAGTGGATGGCATTAAGCTGCCTTACTGTTTAAGCTATGGATATGGAGCTAGAAATTCAGTTTGGCAGATCTACAAATCAACATAAATGATAAATTAACTTTCATTGGGGGAAAACAGGGCAGAGTTAGCCACTTGTTGCTAACTTACATGTGCCAGATGAAGACAAGATAAATTAGTCCTTTTGTAAATAGCAACCGCAGGTGCAAGATTTAATCTGAGTTATAATGAAGAATTGTTCTAAAAAACCTATAGTGTCAATCAAGATCTATATATTTTGATTTGCTTTGATGATAACACTGAGAAACTTGGGGAAATAAAAGCAAAAACATTAGCACCAATGAATTAGCTGCTGCTTTATACATTTAAATTTTAAAATTTAGAGCTTGTTTTACATGTGAATGTATTAAAAAACCTACAGGACAAATTCCTCTTGCCGGTGCTTTAGAACGTTTTGATCTTCAGGAAAACAAAGATGATTAGGCATAGCTACCAACCTACTTTAAAGCAGTTGTTACAGACCATTTCTTTAAACTTTAACAAGTTAGAATTGTTTTCTAGCAGTTCTGTCTCTTTTGAAAATGATAGCTCCTGACACTTCTTATAACTGAGAACTAGCTAACTAGGTGCAAACCAATCCAGATTGAAAACTTGACTATCTGCAATTTGGCCCAAATAAAGTTTGTGTTTCTTTGTTGGCGTTCTTTTTTTTTTTTCTTCTTCTCTAAAAGGACAGAAAATTAATAAGCCCAGAGAACAGCACCTCATTATTAAAAATGGACAAAAAAAATCATTGCTGTTTTTCTCTATTTTAGCATTCCCTATTCCATAAATTATTTATTGAAAATACGTTTTGTAGAGAGCTTCTTAACAGAGCTACTGACAAGGGTATTAAGTAATTTTTGAAAGATATACTTAACACTCTTATAGGTTTTGCTAATAGTGTTAAAATGTTTTAGGAGCTACTACTGCCCTTTCAGGATCAGAAAAAAAACACACATTTTAATCTTACCATCAGTAATATTTCTATCATTGGAGACAGTCCGAAATCTGAGAACAGAAGTGACTCATGAGCTCCTAGCCCTCAAAATGTCTGGTTGTGAGTTGCAACAATTTCCTGTGACAATTCATGACAAGGTCACCCTTTCTCTGGAGTCACATAAATGTCCAGCATTTGTTCCTGACATTCTGTGGATTTTTGATACAGAGGGACTAGTAGGCAAAGGGAAATATCATAGGGGCAAATACAGAGCTGCAGATAGCAGCACCTGTTTCATAAAGGTTTTCATTATATAGTTCACTTCATGCTACTGCAGCTCTTCAGAGTTGCCTTTGTTATGTTATAAAATTATTGATGAGAGGAAACAAATTAAAGGCATAAATAGAATCTGTCTTTAATAGAATTTGGTGTACACAATGAGAATTATCCACTCAAATATTTGAAAGAAAAACATATTGATAGAATCTCATCACTTACTTGAAACCTTTTTAACAGAATTTGTCCTGCAGGCAGAAAACAATTTGTATTTATCTTAAATTATTTCTGCCGAAGTGGAATTACTAATTTTCAATATAATGCAATATAATATACCTTGGTTATGTTTATTTCTTACTGATCAGAATGCTGACTAATGACACTTCTTTCACATACATTAATTAATTATGTTGGAAGAACATGAGGAAGAATAAGCTTCATTGGTATTATTTTAAAATCAAGAATGAAGTGAGTGTCTTTGTCTACATTATGATCCATTTATTCAATTTTAATTACTTTTCATATAATAAAATTGAGTTAGACAAGAAAACAGAAGAGATTTGTCAACTAAAATATATCTGCATGTGTGATATGATACAAGTTTCACCAGTTCCATACCCATGAAAATAAATTTCTCCATGTGAGTATTCCAAACCTTTGTTCTCTACACTCTTATCCCACATGATTACTTTGGCAGCCCTGACAGTATGCTCTATGAACCAGGAAAAAAAATTGTTGCTTCATGCATCCAATCCCTCTATTCAACAGCCAATGATAACCGATATTAGGGAGACACCTACTGCTGAATAAATATTTCCATGTACCCAAGTGAAAAAAAACCATGTGTTCCATATGAAAATCCTTTCAAACAGTCAGGAGCACATTTGCGGAAATCTTTTATGTAAAAATATATTGATGTAATTTGTGGCTTAATCTGTAGTGCTCCCTACAAAATAGTATCATATGATATCATATACATGATAGTATACTATAGTGTGTAGCTTATCGTTTCTTATCGTATAGAATGTCATGTGAATTTAATAATAAAATATTGGATTTGTATTAGTGTAAAAAGTAGGTAAACAAATTATGTCACCATAAATATTTTGACTTGCCCTTCACTGAATGGCAAATAACTGTTGTCAGAGCATGTAACAGGTGATGCAGCTGCTACATAACTTTTCTCTACAATGAAAATGCAAGGGTAAAATACATCTAAAAGATGCATTACAAAAATTAAATTAGACTGCTTCAATTATTGTAAGGAAAGAATTAATAACTGACAGTTTCTAGGGCTGCAAATCTGGAAAAATATAGCATAATTATTTACTAAATATATAGTTTCATAATTTCTTTTGCCAACAGACAAAAGCTATATAAAGCTATTTTAAGCTTTATAGCTCTTTATTTAGGCTTGCTCCTCAAGACGAGGATGAGATCTTTTTTCCCACTGGTTTTAGCCATAGTTTTTTCAGCTAATGGAAAGGTTAAATAAAACATAAATAGTCAGGAAAAGGAACAAGATTCACTGGAAAGTAATTTTGTGAGAGCAACATTGCTTGCAGGAATCTTTTACATATATGAAGTTGTATTAAAAATAGAGTAATTTTTTATAGAGTTGTATATATTCTGCAAAGACATGTGCAGTCATCTGACTCAAAAGCACGTTTCATATATCAAAACATTTTCCTTTTTGGAGCCTAATGCTAAGGAATAAATCATAAAAGGAAAAATATTTTCAGTGTATCATAAATAATCAAACAAACTGTAGGTCAAATTAAAAAAAATCAGTTTCAATAGAAAATATGAAATAAAAATAAGTTTCTCATATTTGATAATTGAGAGTTATGATTCCACATTCTCATTATTAGCAGAGAGGCCATAACCAAAGAAAAAGTATTCTTCATTATGAATATGTCAGAAAAGCGAGACACTTCCTCAGCCTTACAGGCATCCTCGCCGGATGTTTAAATCTATTAGATCTTGTCCTTATTCACTAATAGCAAGAAATCTTTGCTGTTATATTTTATTTTTAATAATATATGTATTTTTAAAAAGGAAACAATATATGTCTAACTTTTGTATGAGTTCATTAGTTTCTACTAAATTACAAAAATACAAATGTGGTCTAGGATCACTTTTGCAGGAGTTTGACTTCACACACTTTACATCAATGTGATAGTTTAATACAGTGGTTAGACTCCTAGACTATTTTCAAGGATGAAAGCATAAAACTGAAAAAATATTTCGTATTACAGTCTTTAAAGCCTCAACTCTTAAAATGTCAAGCTAAGTGAGCTACTAAAGTAGGTTATATATGAATCTCTTGTACACCGGTTATATTACTGAAAAACAAGGTGCATTTGGAAACTGAACTGTCTACACCTCCAGTAATTATATGTGAAGTCTTCCTGTTGAGAACACAATTTCTTTATGCCTTTGTTCCAAACCAAGATGATTACTATATTAAAAACCTTTTCTGAGATCAAACAGCAGTTCAATCCCCAGGACAGGTTGGATAGAAAGCCAGATGAATGGTAGAGTATTTTCTATTTCAAATGCATCTTGGTAAAATAAAGGAAGTCTGATTAGAGAAAATCACTGCTTTTTCATTATGTAAGGAAGACTTTTTCTGTAGTGAGAACAGTCACTGGAACAACCTCCCATGAGACATGGTAGAGTCCCCAACAATGGAGGTTTCCAAGATGCAGTTGAACAGGATGCCAGATATGCTCATCCAGGTTCCCTTTCAAAGGCTAGACAAAATGATCTCTTGAGATCCCTTTCAACTTGGGTTGTTCTATGATTCTATAGCAAAAAAAAAAAAAAAAAACCAACAAAACCCAAAAAACAAACAACAATAAAAAAACCAAAAACCAAACCAAACCAACAAACAAACAAACAAAAAAAGCTGTAAAAGAGGCTGGTAGAATGGCCAGAGAAACAAGAGCCTGTCATACAACAGAGAAATCTGAAATTTTACTTTGTCCAGTGTAGCAAAATGTAGGCTGAAAGGAGATATGAGTGTTTTTTCTAACTTTGTCAAGAGAAAAATCACCAAAATATGTGAGCAACTATTTAAGTTAAAGAATAAGTATCACAGGTACAAAGTGGTATTTTTTTTGGTCACAAACAAATTTAAGTTACATTGTAGAAAACCTTAATCAATTGAGAGAGTCTACTTGTACACATTTACTCTTTAGGTGTTTTCATAGAAGTACACATCACCTCTCACGAGCTTCTTAAATCTCCATAAATAAATTATGATAGCATTTAAAATTAAAGATAGGATATATAATTCTTTACCCAACAATTTCATATGATAACATGCCAGCTTTTTATTAAGGACACATAGCAGCAGCCTGAATATGATTGAAAAAAATATTTTTAAAAAAATCAAGATTACATTTATAATTGAACTGGGATGGCACCAAATATTATTAATAATAAAGAAGTCTCCTCAACTGTAAAAATCCAGGAAAAAACAGAGAAAATAATTATTACCTCTTAATCTAAATTTTATATAATCCTGTCAATAGAAGAAATCTCCAGTATTATGAAGTTTAAGTGACACGTAAGAATATTGGCATACATGTGTAGAAACAGCACATTGTAAACAAAAAAGAAGTTATGTAACTTCAGATTATCATGAATTTACACAGAGGAACAGAGAGTCTACAGGGAATCATTGTTAATACAGTTTGTGGATGTATACATACTAGGTGTGTTCAAATACTAAGAATCCCAGTCATGCCAGGGATGGGCAAACCATTCTGCTTTTACAAAATTCCACTGACCTTCTAGATTAATCCAGAAGCATAAGAGAAAAAGCTATCATCTATGAGATGTATCAGTACCATCATCTGCCAGCCAGCACTGTGTCCGTGGGGTTAAGAGGGGAAGATATCCATAATTAGACTATCGTGTGTTCAGCAATGCATCTCTATAGTGTTTCATGCCATATTTTTATTTTTTTGAGCCCTCAGTCGTTTGAGCCTAGGATACCAAAATGTCAAAAAACTTCAAAACGAGGAAAGAACAGGCACATTAGAATTGTCTTGAACAAGTGTTAGGATTATTTCCGTAGGAGATAAACCTTTCTTGACAGCCAGTTGAAGACTCTTGAACAAATTTCAATAGGAATTAAGAGCAAACCTACAGCAGAGAGTACATATATTCAATTATTTAAAAATATTACTGTATGATTTGCCCTTGCAGAGAAAAATAAACATAAACTTGCTTTTGGGAGATGCTAGTCACACAAACCATACTCTGGGCCTGAATAGAAAACCAGGCCTACTGACAGGATGATTTTATAAAAACTGTACAAGCTGAGTCTTACTGATTTTACCAGTGCTACAGCAGGAGCTCTTTCAGGCTTTTCTTTCAACCTATTCCAATTTTCCAATGCCCCATGACATTTTTGTTTAAAGATGAAAAAGTATCATATTGGTTTCTTCTATTCCTGTTAAGAACAGCTGTCCTTTTTTTTCTTTTTTTTTTGTAGTGATGTTTTATTCTATAATTATTTTTCTAACGGATTTTAAACTGGCATCAAACTAAAATATTCTTGATTAATTCATTGTAAAAGAAATAGAATCAACAAAGGTTATTAGAAATATTAATTATACATCTGGAATCTAGCGACCAAATGGATATTTTTCTGTCAAACATTAAAATTCTCATGCATGTAACTGTGATATGCATGTTGTCTAGAAGATGCCAAACAGCAATGTCCTTTTTCCCAGATAAGTATCTCAGCAGACATGGAACATTGTCAATTTCTTTCAAATAATTCAGCAGACTATTAACAATTTCATAAATCCTCAGATTCGTAAGTCTATTTAAATTAGCTGTCCTTATAAGTGAAGTAATCAGGACAAAATTTTACCCTAAGAAAAACTCAAACATAAGTTTAGAGTCTCAAGACTAACCTTAAATATAAATGACAAATAGCTCAGAGCATGTAGCATTTGAAGTAATTGCAGGTTAATTTTTGCCTCTTGCTGGTAAAGTCTGTGCAAGTTCTACCATATAAAGGATTAATGGAAGCTCCCTAATTTCCCAGAATTTATAGAGGCAAAGATGCTGAGTATGACTCCCAGTGAAACCAGTTGAATTGGCACCCTTGAAAGTTGGTAGCCTATCATCAGAAATAGAAATCCTTAATGTGACTATCAAAGGAGGAAAAAAAATAAAATTAAAAAATATAAGTCTAAATTGTAAATGTTAGCAGATGGTAGATAATTGTGGATAAATATGTCAAGCAAAAGCCTGCAACTCATTAGCTGCAGTCATTGTGTGACTCTTGTAAATTTTGATAACACCAGGACTAAATAAAGGTTATATGTCTTGAATCTTGTAGTCAAGATGACATGGAAGCATCACCTGTTTGATCACCTTCTCTGCTTTTGCACAAGGACTGTTTAGACCGAGAGAGAGAATTGAGGGTGGTCAGGCTTTCAGAAGGAAGAGTTGGTGCTGAAACACAGGAGTTCCTGAAAAAAAGAAGTAGTATTGTAGAGAAAGAAGTTGGAAAGGAAGAAGTTGAAGATCTTGACAGGAAGAAAGATCCTGGAACTGTGGCAAGAGCCTGGAGATCAGGGAGATGTGTGGGGAAAAAAAAAAAAAAGCCAGGGCATGTACAGGGACTGTGATTGGTAATGCTCAGGACTCATAACTTTGAACAGAGGCTCAGCATCAGCCAAGATGCCTTTCTGCTTTAGCTTCCCACAAAATCAAACCATGGTAAATGTTGCACTGAAGGGTGTAAGTGGGTACGTGAATGGGATAACGAATTATGGTAAGAGCTCAGATCTGGCTTGTTCTTAAATAATACTCATTATCCAGATTTACAATTTACTGTCATTTACACTGTTGTCCATGACCATGGTTGGATTGGCAATAAACATGTAATTTTGAAGAGACTTGAAATGTGACTTTCCTTGACAGAGAATGTTGTTTTACTTACAGTGAAAAGGGAGCATACTAGATAGTACCTTGTATTTAGCATTCTTAGCTGTGCTATTCATGTACCAAATATATTTTGTCTGCTAAGTACTCATAGTAGATCTCATTACCATACCTTGCTGGTACAGATAAATGTTACTTTCTAGTTACATGATTAAAATGGGAGCTTTTATTAAATAAAAAAATGACTTGATCTCAGAGCCAAATGCTTTGAGTCAGAGTATTTTTTTTTTCTTTTACAGCACCAGAAACATAAATTTCTCTTTCATCTAGGATCTTAGTGAACTGATGTGTAGCTATGGTCAGGATAAAAGCAAAAAAACAAAAAAGAAAAATATATACCCAGAAATTTTTAAGAAATCAAGTAGGTATCCTCTGAGACGAGTAGCTGAGATGTATTTAATATATGAAATTAGATAACCATAAAGAAAAAAAAAAGTCATGTTTGGACTATATTTAAAATGGCTTAAAAATCAGGGCAAGCTAAAGTACAAAAGAAAAATAAATATTGCTGCAAAATTTAGTACTGGGGTGGTACTTGCTCATTTCAAGACAACTAAACAAGAAAAGAAAATGGTTAATCTCTATCATCACTTACTATTGAAAAATGTTTTCCCCTCCCATTCATGAATAAATGAGTTATCTGGTTTTACAGAACCACTGAATATGGGTATTTTTCACAGCGCTCAAAATGTACCATCACCATTTTCTGAAACAGAGGATTTTAACAATGATGTGACAGTTTAATGTGAGACCATGGAGACCAACTGCTTTTGGTGCTGTTACAAGGTGAGATAACCATGACAAAATTATTTCTGTATGTGTCTACAGGGAGTCCATTATGAGTCTATCACTCTGGCATTACAGTGTGAAATTATGATGGGGAAAGGAATCATTCAAATTTGTACTGCATGACAATGATGCTCTAGCATGAGTTAATGATATATAGCAACTGAATGCAAGACTTTTTTCCTGTATACTGAGTTAAACTGCCTAACTACAAAGTTTTTATTCACGTGAAGTGCAAGAGAACTGGATATAGAATAAATTTTCAGAAGTACCTTCAGTTAATCATGTATCCTTCTTGATTAAGTGTAAAAACTTTGTCTTTAAGCTAAATCAAGATATTTCTTTGCAAATTTACCCTCAACATAAATTCACCTTGTGCAGAAAAAATAAACAAACAATATAACTGGAATTCAATTATCAGTGTCTCCAAAATCTAAAAA